>JACXGK010000383.1:0-95555 GCA_016801125.1 Novumbra hubbsi
CACGGTTTGTCTCTGTTTAACTCACATTTCATGTGAATACGCTACATGTTTCTTTGTACACCGTTTAATGTTAGTTAGTCCTTTCATTTTACGTTTACAGTTACGTGTAGTTTGTATTTGTTTTGTTTGTGATTAAATACACCTTTTCATTTATTCAAAATGTCCGCGTATGGTTCCGCCACACTACAAGACCGTGACACCGAGCTGTGAGCACAGGTCCCACTAGAGGACGTCAAGGCCCCCAGGCCACCCCGATGGAGGCTGTTTCGGAAAGTTTGGTCAGAAACATGAACATCAGTAGCCCGCAGGAGGTCATTTTTTAGGACTCAGGTAGTGCTACTCTTGTTCCACCATGCACAAAGTATCAGACGTTGCTCCTGCTGTTGTGTTGATGACCTTCTACGGTCCTGTTCAGCTCTCCTTGTGTAACGGCCCGTCTCCTGGTGTCACCGGCACTTCCGGACTGTTTGGTAGATATTTGGCAAAATGAAAGTACCCACCGCTTTGGGGATGTCTCCAGTGCTCTCACATTTTCTTATACTTCTCACACACCTCAGGATACACTCCCAGCCCTTATTTATGAGTGGTAAATTCCTAATGCCTGCACATAATTCAAATCCAGTTTTACTGTGCGTTTCAGGCTTCCCCTGTGGAGGGATAAATCAGCCATTGTGGTGAAGGTAAAGCACCTGCAGCCAGTCACCACAACACTGTAGAAGTGTTTTACACCCCACCTACGAGGTTGACAGCTCTCTCGGATCTCTATAGAAGCCTATAATAGGTTATGTGTGCTAATTATCTACAAAATGTTCATGATAATAATGCAGTGATTCCATGTTTCACATTGTGACTAGATACACCAAACCTTGTTTTAAAAACGAGACTGCATATATCAGAACAGAAGGTGTAAGCCACCACAATTGCTTGTTAGAGGGCTCCCCCTAGTGGAAACACATTTAATCATTTACGTTCACAAATACTTGAGTGAATATACTAGCAAGCAAAAATGTGGTCACAAAATATGTTTTTTGTCATATACATATGTGTGACGGTGCCAAATGTAATCAAAACCATGCACCTTTGGAATTTCAAGGCTGACTAAAGTGCGATAAAAACAGCATATTACACATCCAGCCCAAAATGGGTCAGTTCATAAAATATGTTGTCAATTGCAATGGTCCCAGACGGCATCTTGAACAAATAAGATAAGGATTAAGATAAAGCGAGTCAATCTGTAACTCATGTTTGATGTAATAATTATTGGATATTTCTCTAGTAACCATCCTCCCCATCTGCCTGACCTGCGTCAGATGGCACGGCAGACTTCTTTGTTGCTTTCCTTTTTTTACTGAGTTCCTGTATGATGCTACAGCTGTGATCCAGGCTTTGTCTGAGCTCTAGTAGGTCTATCTGCATGCCCTCCAGGATGTCCAGCTTAGCCAGCTTCTTGTCAATGGATGAGAGGACCTCCTGAATGCCCCCATCCACAGAATCATCCACAACACCACCCAGCTCCGGGCCGGTTTTAGGGACGCAGTCCTCTTCCACCTTGAAAGACCCCATAGTTTCTTTCCAAACCATCTCAAAATAGGAGTCAATGAACGATTCAAGCTCTTCCAAGTTACTGTCCCCCCATTGGTCAATCAGGGCCTGCAGGCCACTTGTTCTTCCAATTTCCTTGAGGACCCTGTCCCTGTTGTGTTCAATAGATTGTCTCTCCATGCTGTTTTCCTGTTCCACCAGCATTCTATCTGGTTCTCTGGGTTGTTCCATTGGTATAAGCAGGAGGAGAGCTTGGTGTCCTGGAACAAAATAGCTGACAGGGTTTATAGCTTTTGGTCCATTCTGTGTCCCATAAAAGCTCTGTGCAGATCCAGTCTGGAGCCAATCTGCGATGTTCACAACTAGAGCCGGTCTGCCTCCCATGTTCCACCTCAGCTCTTCCTGATTCCTTTGAAGCACACTGGCCAAGCTGAGTCGAAACCCTTCCACATCCAGGTTGGAGTGATTTGCTCTTGTTTTCCCTCCTATTTTAGCCTCTGGTGGTGACAAGCCCTGTTCAGAAATCTCTAGGGCTCTTTGATCGTATTGGTTTAAAAGGTCATTTGACCTGGCAGCCTCACTCACTGAAATAAAAGAAAGCTCGGTCAGAACAAAAAAGCGAATTCAGCGTGTGGGCCATTTTGGAAAAGAGCATCTGTTAAATGCCTGAAATATAAAAAAATGTTGGCATGTGATGCAATGTGAATGTGCATCAGTTATGCTTACCCTCATGAGTGGAAGTCTCTGGATGGTTTGCTCCAGGATTGTCTATGTCCTTTCCCTGTATCATAACCTCATCCGTCTCTTGATCCAGCATTACTGTGAATCTTTTTCTCGCCTCTTCTCCTCTCTGTAGAACTTTCCGCCTGTTCTCCACCGACAGCATCTCCTCAATCTTCTCCAGTAGCTCTGTGACCTGTGCACCAGCGCCCTGGCTCCTGCCGTCCAACACGTGATATCTGTGGCCACACCTCTCGACCAGACTCTGGAGTGGCTCGCCCTCACCCTCAATGCGCTGCTCGATGGTGGTATCTCCAAGCCAGTTGCCGAAGGTGAAAAGGACCATGGTTCGCCTCCATCTCTTCTCTCCAAGCCCCCCCAGGTGTTTCTCAGCTGCTCTCCAGAGAGCGTGGCTGTAGGAGGTGCTCACATTCACCACCACCAGGTACACAGTCGCCCCGGAGACAGAAGGACACTCTGAGTGATCAGGACTCACTGAAAGCCAGCCAGGTGGGTCCAGCACCGTCACAGTCCTCCCGTTGACTTCACCTTGTCCTTCCATACAAACACTGGCATGGCGACCCACTTCAAAGTGCTCCCTGCCCAGGATATTGTTTCCAGCAGAGCTCCTGCCTGTGTTAGAGCCACTCAACAGCACTATCCTCAGCTCTGAAGGACAGTGGAGCTGCCCTGCCAAAGACAGATGCACATATTGTAAGCATATAATGTAATGGCAGTAATGACTTTTAACCAAAGCAATTTAATACAAAGATTGTATGTACAGCCTGCCCTAGAAAGGCAACCCACTATACTGACGTTTAAAACAGCATTCTCAGGTTGACCTACTTGTTGTGTCAAGAGAATGACTCAAAACGTTTTGACATGTTAACATGTCTACTTTAGCTATAAACACTATTGAATTAAGTCTCCGAAACTCACCACATTAAAAGATGACTTACCCAATAGAGATCTGTCAGCCTCTCTTTGCTCCTGGCTCCTCATCTGTCTAAGTGCTGCTCTTTCCTCCTCAACCCACCTCCTCTCTTCCAGTTTCCGCAAAATGCCCTCCTCCACCTGGCAGACACAGCCACTGTTGCACGCCACCAGGTCCTCAACCTTCTCCATCAGCTCACTCACCTGAAATCCCGACTTGCTTCTGTTGTTGAGCACGTGATACCGGTTGGCGCACTTCCCCACCAGCCACCGGAGGGCGCTGCCCTCGCTCTCGATGTGCCGCTCAATGGTCGTGTCTCCCAGCCAGTCTCCATAGCTGAACAAGACAATCGTGTGAGCCCAGGCCGAATCTGTGATGAGCTCCAGGTGCTCCTGCATCGCTCTCCTGTGGGTCTCCGTGAAGGACCGGTCTACACGCACCACCAGCAGGATGGCGTGGGGACCGGGGGGGCAGAGGGAAACACAGCGGGCGATCTCCCGCTGGTCAAACACAGGACTTTCCTGAGCGAAGTAGTTCATCCACCAGCCTGGAGTGTCGACCACGGTGACTAGTCTCCCGGCCACAGCTCCCTCTTTCATCGTGCACCTGGCTGTCCTTTTCCGGACGTCAAAGTTTTTCACACCCAAGATGGTGTTTCCTGCTGAACTCTTGCCAGACCCCCTAGCTCCACATAGCACCACTTTGATGTTGGAGAGACTACATGACCCCCCTGTCAGGAAATAAGTCAACATCACAGTTTAACAAAGGTAGAGCACAATCTACTGTAAAATACACAGAAATATCAGATTTGTCTCCTAAACACCATCTCAGCGTTAACTCACCCTTGAGCCGAGATCTCTGTTTCTGCACCTTTATCAGTCTCTGATGCGCTTTTTTCTCCACTGTCTTTCTCTTTTCTTCAATCTCTCGTAAAAGCGTCCCCTCCATTTTGAAATAGCTGTCACCGTTTTCTAAAACCAGTCTTTCGATCTTCCTGAACAGCTCGGTGACCTGACTGCCGCTAGCCCCGCTCTTGGTGTCGAGACAGTGATACCGATGGCTGCATTTCTCAACCAGCCACAGGGGGGCACTATCCCCTCTCTTAATGCCACGCCCCACAGGGGTGCGTCCAGGCCACGCCCTGCAGGTGAAGCAGACCAAACCGTGACTCCACACTCCCTCACCGAGGAGGTCTAGGTGCTCCTCTAAAGCCCCGCGACGTTTCTCGCAGAACACCGAGCTCGCCTTTACGACAATGAGAAAGACGTGAGGTCCGGGGCCGCAGAGGGAGACACTACGCAGAATCTCCCGTTTCACCAGCCGTGGCGTGTCCTGCGCGCTGAAGTCACACCACCAGCCAGGCGTGTCCACCACAGTGACCCGCCTGCCCGCCACCTCGCCCACTCTCCGTGAGCACGTCGTCCGCTCCGCGGTGACAAATTCCTCACTGCCTAGAAGCGCATTGCCCACTGTGCTCTTCCCAGAGTTTCTCCCACCAAGAAGGACAACTCTCAGGTCTTAAAGAGACACAAACAGGAGTTCATTATTGTGCTGGTTCTTGCAGTTTGTTTGCACGCTCCCATTTTAAAGGAACTTGTTCTCACAATGATTAACAAGAATTGTATAACCACATGCCTATACAGTCAAAGGCAGCCTCCTGTTACAGGTATCATGTGAGACAATAAGAGGGACGCTACATGATTAGATATGTTTGACTATCACATGGGATATCATGAAAACATAGTGGTCAACACCCATATACAGTGGAGGGAAAAACATTTTTGATCCCATGTTGATTTTATACATTTGCCTACTGACAAAGAAATGAATAATTTTAGTGGTAGGTTTATTTGAACAGTGAGAGACAGAATAACAAGTTCAAATAAGTTATACATTGATAACTTGAAATAATTATTGACATAATTACCGGAGAGCAGTACTTAACCCTACCAAATTAGTATTTCACATATTTTTAAGGCTCTTGAAATATATATATATATATATACATATAATAATATTGTTTCATTTAAGTAAATAACTAATACTGTATAAGCCATTGGTATGTTTTACATTCTATCCTGTATGGTATCCATAACATGTATGAAGTATGATGACTGAGAGGTAAAACGTACCACATGCTGGTGCTGCTCTGGTTGACATGTCTCTCGAATTCCTCTTCTCTCTGTGCTTAGCTTCCCATCAAGAAAATACATGTACAATCATAATTCCTATATCCGCTCCTTTTCCTTTGAGCTGGTGAGCTTGAAGGAAAAGGCTGAGGGAGTGGACACTCGCTTTTATCACATTTTATGGCTTTATGAGTCTGAAGGTTGTCATTATTAAGCAGTTAGTAAGGAGCCAGCGCTTTTTTGCAGTTAAAGAGACAACAAGCCAGATGTCTGAGTTATTATCCATCGTAACGATGAAAAATAGAGTTATGCTGGTCTTTGTTTTGTATTTATTCTCTGTACAACAACGTTACGAGTTAAAGCGGTACCAAATGTTTTGTGGGTGCAAAACCAAAAATGTGCTTCAGCTGTTAGTACATGATTTATGTACAATATGTGTTATGAATGACCAGAGCATTTCACTTGTTTAAGTACACCATCATGTGATATATTGCATTCATGTATTTGTTACCGGAAGAGTCTGACTTGGGTACTGGATTATGCAATATTCAGTCTTTATACATGTGATATAAACATAGAAAGTGTTTCCATTCAAATTTGTACTGGACAATGTTATTAGCGTTAATAAAGAGTTTATTAATGCTGATTTAAGATATCTCTGTTCAGAAGCACCTGTTACCTTATTGAGTAATTTCCCAAATAATCTACTTCTAATGTATTTTTTCATCACGCTAAATGTTTTGTTTTATAAACTGCAATATGTCACATTTTATGAACAAGTTAATGTCATATTTGACAAAGTGTGTTATGTAAAAGTTGATATTGGTATATAGCTCCTCACTTTTCCACATGTTGTTAAAGTTGTGGTCAAAAGTTTACGTACACTTGTAAAGAACTTGTATGTCATGGCAGTATGAGTTTCCAATTATTACTATTGGAATAAGTCTTATTTTTCTGTGATAGAATCATTGGAGCACATACGTCTTTGCCACAAATAACAGTCATGAAATTTGACTCTTTTATGACTTTATTATGGGTCTTCTGAAAATATGACCAAATCTACTGGGTCAAAAAAATACATACAGCAATGGTAATATTTGGTTAAATGTCCCTTTTTTAAGTGGCCATTTTCTCCTTGATAAGGCACTTTTGGTAACCATCCACAAGCTTCTGACAAGCTTCTGGTAGAATCTTTGACCACGGCAGGCAGGAAAATTTGCTGGCCGAAATTTGCCCCCCCCCTTACAATCTGCTCAGTTTTTCCACTAGATCTAAATACCTTTTGTGGCATACTCTACGGGTAAACATGAGCTACCAACATAATTAACCTGTTTGTTTAAACCTCCTATTTCATGATGCGGAGGGGGGAAAATTATTATCAGGCTGGAAAATGAGCTTACAGAAATGTGTCCACCCCTTGTGCTGACTTTTGTCACTAAGGGAAAATACCTTTTGTGGCAAACTCTACTGGTCAACATGAGCTACCAAAATAATTTAGAAGTTTATCAGACTTTCCTATCTCATGATGTGGAGGGGGACCATTTTCAGCCATTAGGAAGATGAGCTTGCCAAAAAATTTGCCCTTACACCTCGGAGGATCCGATTTTGAAAAAGTAAAGGTTGTGCATTGTTTCTTAATCTCTCCTGGCCAACTATATATACTTGTTTTAGTTTGTATATGTGTTTGTATTGCAGGAGCTAATTGAAACGTAGCACTTCACGCTACTTGCTACTTTTACAGTAAATGTTTGCACATCTTATATTTACTGTGTCATTTGTATTTTTACCTACTACCACTTACTGTTTCCTGTCATGCACCATAGCACCAAAGCAAATTCCTTTTTTGGGTGAACCTACTTGGTAATAAAGCTGATTCTGATTCTAAAGCTGATTCTGAAGTGAAAGCAGAAGTGTTTGGAACAGAGGTATCTGCTTTGTATTGTATTGGAATTTCCTGGTTGATAAATACAATAGAAATATTTGTCTGTGCTGTAATGTGTGCCCTTTAACATTTTAAATACACAGCCAAAGTCTTACTCTTAATAAGGTCTATGGTAACTGAGGTTCTGCTAGGTGTCATAAAATTCAATGCCAAATTTACATTTACAATACTGATGTTCACACTCACGAAACAACATATTGTTCGGGGAACATTCCAGACTTACATCATCAAGAAGTACTATATCAACACATCAGGCATTCCATTCATAATTCTGTTGTTACTTAATGTCACATATGGTTTTTAAAACTCACCTTTGGAATCCAACAGAAGTGTGTCAAAGGGTAGACTAAGACGTTGTCATCACCAAGTTCATCGGTTTAGATTTCCCCATTCACCATGTAAAATTGATGGTGGTCTTCCATTAAAGAAGAAGTCACATGGTGTGTTTTAAAAAATTGGAGTCTGTATACAAGAATGTTGTACTTGTAAAATAACTCACCTACAAAATACAACCTGAAACTGTGTTCCTTCTTCTACTGTATACTGTCTTTAATAACATTAAATTGGCCTTGCTCGCAATTAGGTCAATGATAATAACATGCACATATGTTTTTGTATAGTACTTTGTCTCATTATTATAGTTTGCAATGACAATCTAAGCAACCTTTTCTGGGATCTAACTACATTTGGTAAAGGTTTCAGAATAATATCAGTGGGAGACATCTTTGCACTGTTGTGTTCTCCAGTCCATATGTATCTACATATGTGACATGTATCAACATAGTTCAAATTAACGATTTCAGCCTTGCTTTCATTATTTAATGCCCTGCACAATGTTCACAAGCGTAAAACATCAAATTGGATTAAATGTACATTTTCAGTGACCATTTGTCATTGCTTGTAATCTGGTTGGGAATGTATTTTTATTACGCAATTAATACACAGTTATATCAATGAGTATAGACTTTTGTGAAATGTTTATTTAGAATACAACTGATTATATCAATGTTCTGCAAAGCGACGTCCTTTAAAGCAACAGCCAATGAAAATCACAACAATATAAAAAGCAAGAAACGCTTTGGTCAAGTGACGCCTCTTGGAAACGCATTGTTAAACCGTTTTGTCATTAGACCGAATTGATATTCATCATGCTAACAATCTTGACCTGTATTATTTTAGCTTTGGTTGGATTTTCATTTCCCTCCTCCCACCGCTGAGCTACACCAATTAAAAACAGTCTGCTATGCTAGCCACTATCTTCTGCATATTTAGCTAACTAGCGGTGCGGACATCTGTGTTACGCATTGACCTATTGCTACATTACGTTAGCGCATCAACTCTTTAACCAGAGTACGATATCAAGAAGTTGTATCGATCAAGCGTTGAAGCCATGCCTGTGCAAGTCAAAGTGGAATACTGGTATGCTTTGTTTACATTTCTTCGATAATTATTACTGTGTTTAAGCGTGCTTCTACTAGCGAGATTGCTAGCCACCTCGGCACTGTTTACATAGATTACATTGAACCAACTTCATACAGCAGAGCTATGGTAGGTTGCAAATTTTTACAGAATACAGTGATTTAACCTTTCACCCGAGCAACCTTCAAGGAATTATTTATCACTATGCCATGTATTTTGTCTTTGTCTTAGCGGTGGTTGAGGGTACGAGCCCCGCTATCAGGAGCTCGCCCGGGTTGTCACCCAGGAGTTCCCTGAAGCGGAGGTGTCAGGCTTCGTAGGAAGGCAAGGTAAGTTGTAACCTGTGCATTTATTTAATTCATAGAATGACGACGACGGTTTAATAGTATTCAATATAGACAGGTTGTGCTGTCACAAGATTGGTTTGCCATATGCAAGTCATCCCGCCTTGTACAATGACGACGAGTTGCCATTGGGTGGCGTAGAAGTCCCCTGCTACTCAAGTAGTGGAGATGTCTTAGTACAAAGACAGGCCCATGTTATTTCTAGTGAAGCCGAGTGTGAGGAGCCTAGTAAGCATGTTCTTTACAGAGCCGTACACTTGCAAGATCCAGTTGGTAGGTCTTCGTATAAAAAACATAGTTCAACCTAGATTTATAATTGGGCGAAAATACACTCCTTGAGTTTTTGTTGAAGGCCTATGGATACATTTTTCATAACAACGTTATTCAAGCCAGCTCGCAATGGCTGATGTTCATGCTAACAATTGTTAAATCGTTTTCTAATGTTCAATTAGCCTTAGGATGATTAACTTAAATTAGCAAACAGAACTTGCCATTGGGACGCAGGACAGTTGGTTTCTGTTAATGGGAGTCTGTGTGCTTATGAAGGTATTTCAATCAATTTCCAGCTGCCATAGTCATTTACAACATTAAAAATGTCTACCATGTTTCTGATCATTTTGATATTTTAATGGATTTTTTTTTTTTAAACAAGGACATTTATAATTGACTGTAAACCTTTGAACAGTAGTGTATGTCATGTTATATAATAACTGTGCATAATTTCTGCCAGTCATGTCAGTGTCTTTTGAAATTACCTATTGCAATTGGAGATGGGGAAACATTTGCACCAGACTTTGAATCCCTTGTTAAATATGTCTATATACGGTCTTGTTTGTAAATCAACACACTGTTTGAGGGGCCGGACACAAGGCAAAATATCAGGCTCTTTGCTTCCTCTTGCTGTGGCTGCTATAGTGAAGTGCAACTCTGCTGTTGTGCATGTAATCAAACGCTTTATTTGTAAAGCCCTATATTTACTTCAACAGTTGTTACAATGTGCCTTTACAAAACGCCCAGCCTGAAACCTCAAGGTGTGAGCAACACAGTGGCTAGGAAAAAAAACTCTCTAAAAATGCTGGAAGTGAGGATGAAACCTAGAGAGGAACCCTCTCGGAAGGGTGACCAGTACTTGTTATTTTGTCAAGTTGTATAAATCAGAAATGCAATACAAGGATTTAGTATGGTGAAGAACTGAACCTACTCTTCTTGGGGATGGGACGTCAATCCACCCACATTGCCAATCATCAACCAAGAGGTCACCAACTAACCTCAACCACCCTGAATCAGGGTTGAGTGTTTCCAGCAGAGTTCACTCCAATTGCTTCAGGGTTACAACGGAGAGACCCAAGCCAGCCATAAAATAGCATTGGAGATGTAAAACCCCATATTCAGACTGCTGGCTTTATTTTATATTGTTGCTGTAAACATCGTCTGAAGTAGCAAAATTGATATTGTTTTGCTTGTTGACTTCTGCATTTGTTTCTGCAGGCAGCTTTGAGATTGTGCTCAATGGCCAAGTTGTCTTCTCCAAGCTTGAAACAAGTGGCTTCCCATATGAAGACGATGTAAGTTATTAACCTCTCATAAGCCATTTCGTTTGAGTATGAACTGTCAATAACGCAACATTTGTGTTACCCGACAGATCATGGTTGTTATCCAGAAAGCCCATGATGGCCAGCCTTTTGAGAAGGTCACCAAGAGCCAGCCTCCTTGTGTAATCCTGTAGATCTCCTCTCCCGCACCCTCTTGATAGCACACTCTTCATGTCAGGAATGTGTGGTCTGATGATTGCCTCCGTCGTCCCATCCTCAGCTATTGAAATAGCCAAGACGTCTCTTTTGAAACCAGTTTAACAGGATGGACTGGGACTACCGAATACACCCTCTTTGATTTACTGTACAGCCTGTCATGAAGTTATGTGCTCCCTCCCTCTGTCTTCTCCCGTGGTGGTGTTCCAGGACTTCTATGATTACTGTAGCTTAAAGCTGAAATGTTGCAGTATGAGCACCTCAGTCCTGGTAGCACCTGTGTGATGGTATCAGACAAAGGGAGGACAGGGGGATGTGGAGAGGCATGCAGGCTTATAGGAAGGGGAATACCCGGTTGTATTCCCAGAAGCCTCATTTCCTGATTACAGATGGAGTTTGCATCTTTGTAAAATCACTCATTTCCTGATTACAAATGGTGGAGTTTGCATCTTTGTAAAATGATTGAAGCTTTTTTGCGTATGTTTTACTTCTGTATCATGTACCTAACTATCATGTCAAAGGTGCTGCTAAATCTTTGTCAACTTTGATTTATTGTTTGTCCATTGGTTTACTGTTTTATGAATATGAATGGCTTTGGTGACTTCTATGCAGGTTCCAGCTGTTTTCTTAGTTTTCAATTGTATACTGCAATTCCATTGGCTCTAGGGCTTTGATGATATTTTGCCATTGGTGGAGCTGACTACTGGTTCTAGTAGATTAATCCTTAGTCCAGGGTTTACCACCCCTGTTCTTTGGAGATCTACTGTCCTGTAGGTTTTCTCTTTTAACACACATTTGTGACTAACCTGATTAATCTTTTCATCCAGCTAAATATTTGAATCAGGTGTGCTAAATTAGGGTTCAAGAGAAAACCGACAGGACAGTAGATCTCCAGGAACAGGGTTGGGCAGCTCTGCCTTTGTTGTTGTAAAGGCTACTTACTGGTCTGTCACTATTGCCACATAACCTTGTCTGTTCACTAAATGTAAGCTCTGATTTTGGTTTCTCTGACCCCTTTGCTGTCAATTATCAAAAGCATTGGGAGAACTTGTATTGCATAATAAAGTGTGAATATTTAACTGCATTAAGACATTGTTAATGTGTGGTTTTATTGAACACCTTTGCTACTTATGACTTAGAAATTCAATGAGGCTTTTTACTGTATGGATTTTCTACACTAGAGGGTGCTGTATTAAACAGTATCTGCATTTGCCACTAGACTGATTTTAACATGTTTACAGTTATAAACCAGATGTTTCCAACTATGCTGATTTATGGTTTATTTGTCTGTACCACAGGTAAGAGAAACATTATGTTGGTAATCCTTTTATAATGACAACATGCCAATGTGGAGTTTGTAAGTCTGATATACTCTCTGTACTCAATTGTATCTGATACACTCGCATTTTCTCTCCTTATTGTTATTCTGAAATGCCAACCCTGTCTCCTGCTAAGTTAGTTAATGGTAACATGGTACATCAAACACTCACCAGCGAATTAATGTTCACTTTGTGCAAGTGCTGTTCTATACACCTGGAAAAGGATTTCGGTACTAGTCAAGTCCATTATTCATATCTGAACTTGCCATACCTAGGTAGCAAAAGCAGCTCTGCTGTGTTACTCATGTTGGTCTCTGTAATTGCTCTCTTGATAATGCTCACATCTGACCACTAAAACCACTGTCTTGTGCTAATTTGATCTGTGGGGACAGGTGTTTGTGTACTGGAGCGCCCCTCCTCCCACACACACATTCTGTAATGTCAACAATGAGCCGGCCCTGACAACCCCATGTAGCCTTTGTAATAAGAAACATCTCTGCTTCTCACGTTTCATAGAGTAGATCTGTGCAGAGGCGATACTCTGTGATATACACTCAATGTTTTTGTCAACTTCAATTTAATTTAGGATGAAAATGTATATTCCAAATGTTCCTTATTAAACATAGAATAGCATTTAAATTAACCCTAATAATGGTGTCCTGTTTAAAATACCCTTGCCATCTTTTTGGTAATAAGGTCTGCTAAATTAAATGTTTTCATAGATTTCTTTGATATCACACTTAGTAGAGATATCTGTATGTTTCTGTCTCAACAAAGGAAACAGGGCATCTAATACACAGTGCATATAGCATTAACACACTAATCATACAAAGCTTTCTTACTATTCAGCCATTTCTATAGAACAGTAAATAAACATGTATGCTAGAACATTTTGGTTACGGTGGAACCTGTAAAACAGCTAAATACAATATGGTAACTGGCCCAACCCAACATGACTCTGTAAACCTGTTATCCTCATTTCATATTCAGGTGTCCTACCCCTCCCACCTCCTTCAGCATGACAACGCTAACACATTGAATAAGCACAATCAAGAAGAAATAGTGAGAAGTAGAATCTGCAACAAAGTGTCATGGGTGTCTTGCAGATCAGGGTGGAATACTGGTAGGTTTATATCTATTTCAATTTGGATCAATGTGTTGTTTTTCTAAGGAGGAAAATAAATAATTTTCATTAAGGAAATATGTCCACTGCCATTTCTGTTAACATTTAGGTTTATTCTGTTTTATGGCACCCAATATCTCATTCATCTCTGTGTTTGTTTTAGTGGCCAATGAGGGTATGACTCCCGCTTCAAGAAGCTTCAGCAAGCTATCGCTGCTGAGTTTCCTGAAGTGGAAGTGTCAGGTTTTGTAGGGCGAAAAGGTAAGCTTGATACCCCGATGGTTTAGAGAAACAATCCATTGTGTAAATGATTTAATAGTATTCATTCTTTAAGTAAAATACAAGTTTTACCAGAACTGTGCTGTTGTTGAACTTGTATATTTTTTAGAAGATAAGTCAGATGCTCTTCTGTTTCCAGGCAGTTTTGAGTTGGAGATGAACAGCAAGCTAGTGTTCTCCAAACTGGAAACAGGTGGCTTCCCCTTTGAAAAAGATGTGAGTATTGGTGGCTGGCTCTTTTGTTGACATGACTAAAATGGACACCAATGGTTTAAACATGTTCAATGCTTATGCCCCTTCAGGTCAGGGACGCAATCCAGAACACCTATGATGGCAAGCCAGCGGAGAAGTGGACCAAATCCCGCCCCCCTTGTGTCATTCTGTAGATCAGACCAAAGGGGCCGTGTGTCACCAGTCACACATCAGTCTCATGTATCTTGAGACCTGTCGTCAGGCTAGGTGTCTTCTCCCTCTGTCTGCTCCCATTGCAGCGTTCCAGGACTTCTATGATTACCTTAACATAAAACGGAGATGTTACGGTGTGATGACCCCAGTCCTGATAGCTCCTGTGTTATGGGAACAGACAAAGGAAGACAACAGTGAGACTGGTGCTGGGTGGGACTTCCAAATTCTTCTTCCTGGTTTGTTTAAAGCGTAATCATCAGCCAGATCCAAAAATATAATGGAGCTGCTAAAGCCGGTTTCTGGTTGTCTTATTCTGCAGTTTTTTTACTTGATCAGACTGTGACATAATGTTAAATATATATAAAAAAAAATGTTTAAAATATCGGCATCTTCAAATGTATTTTGAGTGTACAAACTGGTCACATGAGATGATTCTAGTTATGAAGCTCAATTCCCACTGTTCTGCCACAATCACTAGACATCATCCCAGGTTCTTCAAAGCATATTTTAATTAGAACTGCTGAGCACATAATAATTGTAGATTTAATAAGTTGTAGACAAAGTCTAGCCATCAATGCCAAACAAACCCAGATAGTGACCAGGGGCTCAACAAACCCATCAGCTTTTGTACACACAGATAATAAGGCCATTGATTTTGCACTTTTACATAATAGAACCATCTTGAAATGTTAATGGATGCATCCCACCTGTTGTTTTAGGAACAAATAAAGATGAATTGAATTTGAAACTAATGTACATATTTTATAATCAGGCAATATCTTTCCATTATGTTGTTTATTATTGCTCAAAGAAGAAATGTTATGTCGCCCCGAATGAGCTGTAATATTTTTAATGACTGTACTGGAAGGAGCATTAGGTTCTAAGGGTGTAACCCAGAGATATAATTACTTAGTGCTTCTAGGCTGGTACTGCAAATGGCCGCTAAGAATAGAAAAAGATCTAATACTTGGTTCACACTTACAGAGCTAATTCTTTAATACGTTTTGTCAAATCCAAACAACAAGCAACCAGTGACCAAATATGATTTGCATGCGTTCAGACAGCTGTAATTTCTGGACATTTCTGCTTCCTCAGTTATCATAGCAACAACTCAAATGCTAGTCTAGTTGTACTTTCCAACCTTCATAGGTTATGATAAACTTTCAAAATGAATCCTTGTTTCAAACCAGAACAGTAAAGAAGCTAGTTACCTGTTTTACTTAATAATACTAATACTAATTAATGTGTTTGTAAAGAATCACCAACTCAGTGAACTTTTAGATTTTCCTGTCAAACTGTGAACCGAGTAGCTACTTAGCAACAAGACATGGCATGTAGCCATATACAAATATTCAACAAATAGTCAAATCTGTAATGACTTTTCACAGCCAAACAGCCTGGAATCAGATTGTCTAAAATGTGGCTTCAAATAACTGATACCATGTGGCTTATGCCACTTCTACTGACTACAGAGAAAAAAAGCTGATTTGAACATTTGGGAATAAATAATATGGGAATAAATAAATAAATTCATACTGACAGTGTGAACAGGGCTTAAATAGCCTTTACTACACACTCGATAACTCTCAATCCCCCAGTTTTGGAATACTTATGCTAATGATGAAGGCACATTTGATTGCACAAATGGAGATCCAGGAGGAAACAGACCTTGCAGACAGGTCTAACTCAGATGTGGCATATATTCTGAAAATGTATCCACAAAATTGGTATTTCGATCAATTAAATTCTTACCACATCAGATCTTTTTCAGGACCAATCTAAAATCTCAAAATAATATTTACCTTTAAAAAAAATCTAAATTGGCCTCCCTGTGTAAATGTGGCATCCTACACAAGAGGGTGCCATATTCAATGTAAGATATTTTCTTTTACAACTGTGTTTAAAATGTACTGATATTTTTCAGATAATTAGTTTTGTCACCAATCAAATAAGATATATTCCCATCAGATCTTGTTCAGAGGGGCAAAACACACAGAAATTGTCTGCCTGTGTAGACAGACCTTAATCAGCTTTTAAAAAAGTATAATTCTGTGGAAAGTTAATAAGAAATTGTGTTTTCACATATTTAACTGTATTCTACGAATTGTTGCATTGTGTATTATCAGTTTAGTCCTTGTACTTAATTTCTGGTTTTATACTTAGACCTTTCATATATTTCTAACCCTTGAGTGGTTGGTGTCTGCCGCTGTAACTAGGTGGGTCCGAGTTATAGGCTCTGGTTAGCAGTGATAATTAATGACAGCCTGTTTGCTCTAGGGCTGATAGAGCCTATCGTTTATGTCTAAGGATTCTGCAGTGATCCCCCCACATTGTGCCCTACTCTACCATCCATAGTGTGCCGCACCGTTCCCCCATGAATATAGGTATTGACAATGAGCACTGTGTAGTTCATATATTATAAGGTTACTATAGTGATCCTCCTTCATTCCTGTCCCCAGTAATGTCTAATGCCTGTGAAATATTCATGTGTGTTATTGGTTTACAATGGAGTTGTCATGTTAGAGCTGATTCCCTTCCTGCAGTAATTTGATCAATGAGAAAACAGTTACAAGAAAGCAATCAGCAGACAATCAATTTCTCAATATTGGCTATATCACTTTTCAGATATTAAATGTTGACAATATCACCTGTCATCATGGCATTTGTTAATTGGTATCCTAATATTTTAGATGCATAGCAACAGAACAAGGTTGATTGCAAAAACGACATATGTTTTTTTGATAAAATATTTATTACACAACAGAATTTAGATGCACATTTACAATGTTGGTCTAAAAGTACTGGTAGTGCTAGACATTTTATACAATGCAAGGACAGACTACACCACATAAATTTGAGTCAACATACTGTACAAGGCTTTGTAAAAGTATTCAAACCTAACTAATTCCCTCATATTACTTATTAGTCATACAATAAATGTCTGTTCGGCATAAAACCACACTGAAACTCAATACCAATTATGCATAAATGATATTGAGCCACCTTTCGCTGCAATAACCAATTATTTTGGTGTTAGTATAAGCCAGCTTTAAGTTATTTCATCCATTCTTCTTAGGTGATTTGCTTCCTTTATATATAACAAGATGCCCAGTCCCTGCTTATGACAAGCATCCCCACACCATGATACTTCAGTGTAGGAATGGTTCATATGGAGGCAAGTGCAGCCGCACATAGCCCTTTCAGTGTTCTCCAAAAGGCTGTGTCTTGGTCATATCTGACTCATCAAATCATCACAATAAGTGCATAACAATATAATTTAGCTAAAATATTTTAGCATAACTTAAACAGTTCAATAGCATAGACAGATTATTTTCAAAGCAACAGCCCGAGTGCAGCAGCAAGAGGCGTTGTCCACTGCTTATCTAATACGCCCTCTGCCACTGGCATGGATGGACACACGTTCATACTTCAAAATGCCCAATTCATTATATAAAACAAAAGGTTGAACTTCATTTGAGTTCTGGTGGTTGTTCATCAATAACAATTAAATGCACAATGACAGCAGTTGTTGTGTGGTAAAAGGAAAGGTTATTGATTTCCACTTGAAAACAAAAAAAGATGCATTGATTCATGTTTTAATGGGATATACATTTGTCAAATTTTTACAAGGGTTTCCGTAGTATGAACTTTCCTGGAGGAGGAAGGTTCACAACATCAAGTACCCAAAGAAAAGCTGGAGAGATTCTGCAACAATCCCACACAAATGCAGATCCTGCAACTTTGGTTTGCAATTGAAATTTTGTTGAGTATAACTGTTCATCTCATTTAAAACCAGGATGGATTTCCCTCTCCACAGGTCTTCCGTTAGGTCTTGCCTCCAGGTCTTACCTCCACCATCTCTTTATTTAGATGCATTCACTATTCATTCATTTATATGTATGTTGTCCTCATGAGTGTCCTCATCTTGCGTTTGACTACCAAGACCCAAACAAAGACCCTAATCACAGTTAATCGGATGGTCTGAACCTCAGGCCACAGTGGAATGGGATCAGACCTGGTGCCAGAACGACGTGACTGAGGGGGCAGTTAAAAATGATGAAGGGGCTAATCCCTGGTGTCATATCTTGTATTATAAACATAAACTGGGGGAGGGGGGGGCAGAAAAAACTATTGTGGGCCCTCGTGGCGCCGGGCCTGGGTGGGTTATGTCATACAGTAAGGCCTATGCCATGTCAGTGGGTGCCTTCTCACGAGGTTGGCAGCTCTTAATGGAAAGTTTTTTTATGGTTTTTATGATAAACCATCTGAGGCTCATCATGTCGGGGAATCCCTCCATTCATAGAAGGAAATCCTCAGAACGTAAAAACGATGATGTCAGAGGTCAAGATGCTCACCTCCTGATAGAGGGCCCCCTTTGCATACCCCTTGGCAGGGGCAAGCTGGGCCTGTAGGTCCATACAGGTTGGTCTCTCTCCCGTCTTGGCCCCAGTCCAAACAGGGAGGGCGGAGGGGAGGGCTGGTGTATCCCCGGCCCAAGGTGGACCACATCGATAGGGCTGTATGTCCATTACGCAGGTCTTATCTCCCCATCCCTTTAGGCACAGAGCGTAATACAGCGTGTCTTGGGCCGACGTACTTTCAAATGGGTGTTCCCCTCTCTTTCCCTTTGCTTTCCGTCAGCGCCGGGTCACTCTATCGTTGGGTACGTATACGTTCGCAGCCATCAGCCGTTCCCTACGGCCAGAGACCAGGCTGGATCACCTTGGTGCAGGTAAGGTTGGGCCCTCCGCGGCCAGGGGTCCATTACTGGGGTCTGTCATTAACGGGGCTCAGGTAGGTCATTGTAGTTGTGGGGGTACGTGTGAGAAAAGGTGAGGATTTCAACAACAGTATGTAACTTGACTTAAACTTGTGGCCTGTGATTTTTTAAATGACAGACAGCATCAAAATGATTCCTGTCTTTACCAGTTAAGAAAGTGAAAAATGTGTTTTACTGGGGTTTTTTAAAGTTCAGAGTTACAATGTTTGAATAGTTAACGCGGTTGTGAACATTGTCTAATCTATCCAGCACCATCTGTTATAATTTCAGACAAATGTTGTACTTCTAATCAACATAGTTCGATGTGTATTTGGAGCCCTAAATACAATGATCACTGACTGCCATTCATTTAACATCTGTTTACTATTTGGGAACAGATGGTTTAATATTGTTTAAAATGGCTGTAACCACATCTGCTGTAATATTGTAAATTGCTTTATTGGACAACAGGAGCACGAAGTTCTCTGGCCTCATCAGGGCGTAACCCAGAGAGATAAGACCAAGTCTCAAAAAACTACAACAAGGCTGTCACAACGGCTGACTCATGTTAAGGCTCACGTCTTGTTAGGGCAGTGACACAAGATGACAATATCTTGATTAAGGGGCCCTCAAAATGCGCTATTAGGCTTAGGCCATTGTGACCAATTTGATTTTACATTGGTCTTGTATTGCTTATGCAACTATAATTGACAATCTGGAATTCCTATACAGGATCAGCCATATGCCCCAAACCAACTCTTCTCACAATATATTTGAATATTTAATGTCAGAGTACATTTATTTTGTTTAGAGAGATTCCCCTCAAAGCATTAATTCAAGTCTTTATTCATGATTGTGGACAGTGTGTGGCCAGTATTTTCAAGTATGCATCTCATGTCCGTTTTATTGGTAGCATACACACAAATGGCAAATGTTTCAGCAGGGTCTAGCAAAATGCTTGTTTTTCTAATTCCTACTACTGCATAACAAAATAAAATAGCACAACAAACCATATATTGAAGGAGACAAGCTGTGTGTGTGTGTGTTGTGTGTGTAAGAGAGAAAGAGAGCGATAAATAGAAAGAGTGTATCTGTACAAGAGAAAATTGTGGGATGAAGATTTTAAAAAATTTGCATTTCTATTGCAGGGTATGTACAATAATTGCTGAAGTGTAAGCACAAACCAAGCAAGCACTGAAAAACTCCAATGGAGAACGATCTGTCTTTTGGAGAGGTGGGCAATAGCTTTTATTACAATACACCAGTAGATGACATTGGGAAATAACATTTATAATAACATTTCATTATAATAACATCTTGCTATTTCTCCATATTTGTTTTATCTAGGATGGCATGTCCTTCGAGGAGAGTGCCTTTCCTTCTCCAATGAGTTTGTGAGTGCTCTCTCCTGAACAAATAAATAAAAAGATGTCCAATTAGCATCACCTTGAACTCCAACAGAAAGCACCATTATTATAAAGGATATGGATGATGGTTATTTTTTACTTTGTAAATGCAGCTTCAATCAAGTGGTTGTCTTAAACATTTTAATATCGTATCCTTAAGCTTACTGTACATTGTGAAACAACACCACCCCCCACTGGTTAAAGACAGAATCATGTTCTTATCTGAGAAAATAGGACTGATAGCGCAAAGCTCCTGCCTCTAACGGAAGTAACTATTAACTCGGGAATGGCTTTGACTAGAGAATGAAAACTAGAAGGTTCTGTTGTCGTCTTTTATAAAGAACACAGAACAACAGGCCTGCAAGTGCATGGATAGAATCATTATTTTACTCCCCAAAATTGCCAATCCCTGTCAGGGGGCTGACCTACCTCTCTTTATACGGAGTACAGCGAGGCCTGTTGTCCTTAAGATATGGTGAGACATGGACGGGTGTTGAGGAGCTGCACACACACACACCCTACCCCCCTCATTAAACACCTTCTCCTCTCCCCCAGGACCCCGCCGGTCCACGGCGGCAATTCTGCCCTGGAGCAGAGCAGACAGGACGAGGGGAGCGCCCGGGCCATCCAGACCATCCTCATTCAAACCGACCCCGAGGGTGAGCATTAAACACCCAGCAACACTCTCTCTACACCCCTTCCGAATGTCATGTAGTGAAACACGCTGTGTCAGTGCTAGGACTTAACGGTGCCTCACTGTATTTCAGCCTGTCTCAACATAAATAGCAATGCCAACACCCGAGGGGACGCTCAGGTAAGCCTCATCGGGGGGATATTTAAACAAATGGACACTTTGTAAATACAATTGCCTGAGGTTTTTGAACCCGAGCGTGACGTGCGCGTGTTGTGTGTATCAGGCCTATGTGGAGCTGAACGAGCTCATTGGCAGCAGCTGGGAGGAGACTGGCCGCTGGGTGGGCTATGAAGAGAATCTCAACCCAGCCACTGGTGTTTGGGGCCCCTCCCATGTGCCCTATCTCACCTTCAAGAGTCTGATTGAGGTCCGGAGATTCATGAGCACAGGTGACGACGTGGGAAAATGTCCCTTCTGCACATCCCTTGGATGTTTCATGGGGATATTATCAAACGAGTGTCATTCAGAGACATTACGGCCTGTTCATCTCAATACTAGGTGTCATACTGCAACATACTGCAACAATCCGCTCTATCTGTGTTTAGGTGCCATCATCCTGGACCTGCAGGCCAGTAGCCTGTCTTGTGTAGCGGAGAAGATAGTGGATGAATTGCAGAGCAAGGGTGAGATCCGTCCCACTGACAGAGATGGCCTGCTGAGGGCTTTACTGCAGAGACGCAGTCAGTCTGATGGAGCTCCACCCGCTCCACCTGCCGGAGCAGACATCCAGATGCAGACCTTCTCGGTCACCAAACAGGTAACACTGGGCTTAGGGTCTACTGTCTATCCAAATATGAATCCTAGGTTCGACCTATGTTTATTGAAAATCATCATGCACCCTGTTGCTTTTTCAGAGAGATACAACTGATCGAGTGGAAGCCTCCATTGTCCTCTCAGGTAGGTCATTTATGAGAAGTAAACTACGAATTTCTACCAGCTGGATACGCCGTACGATTTGCCTATTTAATAAAGACTATGGCGACCGAGTAATATAAGCTTAATGTGTGTGTGTTCAAGGGCTGATGGAGTCCTTGGAGAAGCCGGTTGTAGCCTTCGTCAGGCTGGAAGACTCTGTGGTAATGGAGGGAGCTCTGGAGGCCCCGGTGCCAGTGCGCTTTGTCTTTGTGCTGGTGGGCCCTAGCCAGGGAGTGGTGGACTACCATGAGAGTGGCCGGGCCATGGCTACCCTGATGGCTGACTGGGTGAGTGAAAGGACAGTAGAGAGGGATGAGACTTCTAAAGGCCCGGGAGAGCAGTGGGTTAGGGATAAAATGAATAATGCGCCTACGTGAATTCTCCTGGGTTCTACAGCATCTGGCTGTATTCTCACCATGTTTGGGTCCTACAGGTCTTTAGTCTAGAGGCTTACCTGGCCAAAAATGATAAGGAGGTTACAAATGCCATCGCTGACTTCATGGACTGCAGCATCGTCATCCCGCCTACTGAGATCCAGGACGAGTGCATGCTCCAGCCAATCATCAGCTTCCAGAAGAAGATGCTAAAGGACAGGTTCCGCCCCTCTGACACCCGAATCGTGTTTGGCGGAGCGGCCAAAGGTCAGTGACACACACTAAACCTGTACTTGTAACTCTCTTATATTGAACCCTCTGTTCCTCACTCAAAATTTTCCTTTTTAGGAAAGGATAGAAAAAAGCCCAGCAATCTCTTAATTTTTTCCAGAGCTGCATATTAACCGTTTGTTCCATTGTTTGTTATATGTTGGCCTACATTTCTCTTAACAATTATTCCAACGGAAAAGTATGGATGTTTTCAAAATCAGTGCTGAGTTAGAATTGTTTTGGGGGGGGTTGTTTGTGTCAAGATGGTGAGGCTGAGGAGGAGCCCAGAGAAGACCCCCTGGCCCGAACAGGCATTCCCTTCGGTGGGCTGATTAAAGATATTAAGCGCCGGTACCGCCATTACCTCAGTGACTTCACAGACGCGCTCAACCCTCAAGTCCTAGCCGCAGTCATCTTCATCTACTTCGCTGCCTTGTCCCCTGCCATCACCTTCGGAGGCCTGCTGGGTGAGGTTACGTCTTAGGGAGGCTCATCAGGACCACTGAATGACTCCACAGGACCCCTGACTGACTACACAGGACCCCTGACTGACTACACAGGACCACTGACTGACTCCACAGGACCACTGACTGTCTCCACAGGACCACTGACCGACCCCAGGTCAACATGATATCAATATCTTTCCCCTCTCTTTTGCCCCCAGCGGATAAGACGGACCAAATGATGGGCGTGTCTGAGCTGATGATCTCCACCTGCGTCCAGGGCATCATCTTTGCCTTCATTGCAGCCCAGCCTACACTGGTGATAGGTTTCTCTGGACCACTGCTGGTGTTTGAAGAGGCCTTCTTTGGGGTATGAAGTATCACACTTAAAGAGTCCTAGCTCTGACCACTGACAACAATAGGCCACTACTGCGTATAGATCTGGGCATTAGTCATATAAGACATGGTTTTGGTTGGCTATTATAATATCATAATTCACAGTACGTCATTGACATTAATCATTTTTGACCATCCATCATCTAGTTTTGCAAGAGCAACGGGATAGAGTACATTGTGGGCCGTACCTGGGTGGGCCTGTGGCTGGTGATCATTGTGATAATCATAGTGGCCCTTGAGGGCAGCTTCCTGGTCAGATTCATCTCACGCTTCACCCAAGAGATTTTCTCCATTCTCATCTCCCTCATCTTCATCTATGAGACCTTCAGCAAGCTCATCAAGGTACTACACATTCAATCACCTCCTCTCCTCGCAGCCGTCCATGACATTTCCACCCATCTCTCATCTGAAGCACTTCACACCTGATAACTCTAGAACTGTAGAAGTTGATTTCTCCCATTGTTCTTATTTTATTATTACATACCATTTCTTCTTTTGTTGTTATTTGGTTATTACATATTATTTATATTTTTGTTGTTATTTTATTATAATCATTTTTCTTGTTTTGTTGTTATTTTATTATTACATATATTTATTCTTTTGTTGTAATTTGATTATTACATATTATTAATATATTTTTTGTTATTTTATTATAATTATTTTTCTTGTTTTGTTGTTATTCTATTATTACATTATATTTCTTCTTTTGTTGTTATTTTATTATTACACTATATTTCTTCTTTTGTTGTTATTTTATTATTACATATTATTTATTTTTCTCTTTCGTTTGTCCCCTTCTTGTCCTCCACTGTCGACTCACCTCCATAACTACCTTTCTTCTCTTTGTATTCAGATATTCAAAACTCACCCTCTGATTCTGAACTATGAGCACCTCAACGACACCCTGGACAACCCTTTCCACCCAGTTATCAAGGAGCACGTAGAGTTCCACGACGATGGCAACACCACCACGCATGAGATCATCCATGAAAGGGCCTACCCCAACACAGCCCTGCTTTCTATGTGTCTTATGTTCGGGTGTTTTTTCATTGCATACTTCCTCCGGCAATTCAAAAATGGCCACTTCCTCCCTGGACCGGTAACTACAGCTATATTTATTATCAAAATGTTAGATTTCCTTCATTGCATTTTGTGCTTTCTTTATTGAGACAGTGAGCGTTTTCACTGAAAGAGAGGGAGGTTGGATTGAGTTCCTGCTGCAGCAATACATGTGCACCAACAGGAGCGGTTTAGATCACTGGACCACCTGATGCCTACTGTTTTCTCTTCAGCTTCGTAGAATGGTTGGGGATTTTGGGGTTCCCATCGCCATTTTCTTCATGATCGCTGTGGATATCACCATTGAGGACGCCTACACTCAGGTAGGGAATGCGTAGGCTTCGTGTTGCCCTGAATCAAAGGAGATCTCTTCGTATTACATATTAACTCTCAGCTGTTTCATGCGAAAATGTACATTTGGTAGTAGATTAAATACATCTGCATTTTGTGTTTGGTCTAGAAACTGGTTGTGCCCAAGGGTCTTCAAGTAACCAACCCCAGAGCTCGAAATTGGTTCATCAACCCCTTGGGAGACAGGAAGCCGTTCCCCATCTGGATGATGGGCGCGTGTTGCGTACCAGCCCTCCTGGTCTTCATCCTCATTTTCCTTGAGTCCCAGATTACTACGTGAGTAACAATCTTCAGGACGGCCTAACATCCGTCTCCCCTGTCTTTTTTCAAAACCCCTGAACATGGTCTCATTATTTGACCTCTGCCCTCTACAGACTGATCGTGAGCAAACCAGAAAGGAAGATGGTGAAGGGCTCTGGTTTCCATCTGGACCTGCTAATCTTGGTCACCATGGGGGGACTGGCCTCCCTGTTTGGGGTGCCATGGCTGAGTGCCGCCACTGTGCGTTCTGTCACTCATGCCAATGCCCTTACCGTCATGACCAAGGGGCCTAAGCCCGAGATCGAGAAGGTGCTGGAGCAAAGGGTCAGCGGTATGCTTGTGGCCGCTATGGTCGGTAAGTGCCACCATATAGGCTGCTGAGGGCATCCGGGCTGACGCGATGACTGCAGACAGACTGAAGCGATGACCATAGACAGACGGAATCAATGACTACAGACAGACAGAATGTTTAAAGTAAATGTTAGCACATGCCTTTGTTGATCTCCTTAAAATGTGGAGATTCCTGCTTTTCCCAGGTATTTCTATCCTCTTGGAGCCCATCCTGAAGATGATCCCGATGACGGCGCTGTTCGGGATCTTCCTCTACATGGGTATAACCTCACTCAGTGGGATTCAGATGTGGGAACGTGTTCTCCTGCTAATTGTACCCAGGAAATATTATCCGCCAGAAGCCTATGCACAAAGGGTATGCTATACCTGTATTCCCCAAAGTCCCTGCTTTCTGTTTCATCATCTTACATCGTTTTACATAGTCTAAATATGAATCGTGCCGTAGACAATTCTTAACCACTAACACCCTGGTGACAAACATTGTATATTTCACACATCCAGTTTACCGACCCTGTCTTAATCCTCCTTACTTCTCCGTTACTACAGGTAAGTACCATGAAGATGCACTTGTACACTCTGATCCAGCTGGCGTGTTTGGCGGTTCTCTGGATAGTGAAGATCAGCCCCTTCTCCCTGGCTCTGCCCTTTGTCCTCATCCTCACCATCCCCTTGCGCATGGCCCTCACTGGAACACTCTTTACTAAAATGGAAATTAAATGTGTAAGTGACACATACATGCACTGGTGCCCGACCAGAAACCCATTACATATCATATGTGCCTGTGTAGATCATACCTATTGGCTGTTGATTTTTTTATCCAGACCCTTTCCATTTGGTTACTTAATCTTTGAATTCAGAACCAATCCTGTCTCTGCTTAATCAGAGTCACACTTGCCCTGCAAACTGTTTGTTTCTCTAATGGGACTGTCCTCTTGCAGTTGGATGCGGCTGACGCCAAAGTGAAGTTTGAAGAGGAGCCAGGAGAGGACATGTACAACGAGTCCCCATTGCCATAAACACCTAGAGGAAACCTTTCCACCTCTCAAATCACTGAGAGGAACTTAAACAAATATTTGACTGTGACCGGTGTTTATCACATTTATTTGTACGGTATGTGCCTTCAAAAAATATCCTTTAGGAAAATGCAATCTTAACCAACTGTCCTATATCATTCCAATTGGGTATTTAATTAGCCATATTCAAATTGAGCATAACAAACATTGTCCCATTACTTTTAAGTACATTTGCAGATATATCATAAGAAAAAGGTGTGTTTGTATGGGACTGTTATTGAACGGCTTTTCCCCTTGTATTTTTATACAATAGTTAAATTATTATTCTTTGTTAGTTATTACGGCTTTGTTGTGTGCTTTATTGAGATGAATTATGTCTGTTTATTGAATGAAAGGATTATGTAGACCTTTTGTTTATTGAATGAAATGATCATGTAGACCTTTTGTTTTTGTTATTGCTGCTTAGTTTATTCAACAGCAAATTGTAATATTATGAGGATGGTAGTAAAATCATGGAAGTTTTATTTTTGAATGTATAGACTAGTGGGGTCACTCATTTATAGCATTTAATATTAAGTAAATAACACCCCAGGATGTAAGTCCAATGCATTCAGGATTGTTGGAGTAGGAAGAAGTATGTATTATTTCCTGGATTAATTGTATCAATATTATAATGCAAATGAGAACTCTGTAAATATGGCAAATGAATCACAGCAATAACATCTGAATATATTGCGTTGTTGAAAAGCATAAAATGACAGCTGTATATTTGGTTTATTCTTGTTGTGTGTGTGCTTGTATGACTGTACAACTGCTTTTTGGATTTTGACCCAAACAATTAAATTGGTTACATTCAGCAACTAATGACATGGAACCAATTCATTGATTTAGGCCGGGATTAAATAAGAAAATGGGTAACAGGTATTGTAGGATTCATTAAGGCTGAGATTCATTCAAACCCACCATAGGAATGTTTACAGTTTCTTTATTTACAATATTCATCTTGTGATCAAAAACGTTAGTTCTGACCAATGAAAGCACACCTATATAGGAGATTTCTCTGGTAGTAGTTGTAGGTCTTTATTATTTAAGACCACCCATTAATTTAGTATAGCAACTGGAAGTTGTTGTGTATATACTGCAATGCGGGTTTGATTGAATTGAACCCTTAATTTGAGACATTCCAACAGTTTATTCATCACTAGGAGGGCTGAAAGTGCTGGTCCAGTAAGAAGAGCGCCACTCTAACGCGTTTTAAAGAGTCTGTGCGCTCATTGGAAAGTCATTTGTTTTCAATAACTATGACTGTCTGGATTGGATGGCTAGATTACGCCCACAAAACAGACAAGGTGGAGTTGAAAGAAATTACATGAGTGGGAAAATGAAGCTGTCAAATAGCCTACTAGAGTACCACTCCAAAAGTAGCTTCTAGGCCTATCCTTGGAATTAAACTGTTGTCTCTGGTTCGTTTTCTGTCAGCAGGGCAGGGATAAATGAACACTGGGAAATGTCTTAGCAAATATCTTAACATGTTCTGTAGACCTAAACACTACAGATAATGTTATTAAACATAATATATTATGAGGCAATAATCTATGCATTTACCGATTAACAATATTATTTGACAAAAGTTTTAGATACAGCAATATTTACAATTAACAATTACTTTTTCTAAAGTACCGTTAGTCTAAAAAGATTTGCGGTGGCTGTTGTCCTCCACCAGCGACAGCCGCTCGGAGAACTACATTCAAAAAGTATTGGCTGTGGATGATGATGCGTGAGGCAGCAGGGGAGAGATCGAAAATGCGAATGCCTTTGCTAAGAGAAATGGTTGGATCGAGAGAGCTGTGCGTTGAGTGGAAGGAGAAAGCAAGTGAGATGGAGGCGGGGGGAAGTTCCCATCTCTGCGGGGACTGGAGCGCCTGTGCCCTGGACCGGCGGCGCAGTGCTGGCTAACATTCAACCCACCCCTTGTTCCACAACGAGCTCGACTCGCGCTGAGACAGGTAAGGCTCACAGCCACCTCCTTCGTCAATTCGACTGCTCAATATTAAAAACTAAAACATAAATTACCCAACCGATAAACCCGCAAACATGATTTACGCTATATATGGGATATTTCTTTCATTTAATAAATAAAACAAATCGCCTAATCTTTCATGCCTTGTTGTTCGAGCGAAAGACTGACTGCTCTAAGAGGCTACAGACTATTTTGAAGTCACCAGGGCTACATTTGTTGATAATATATACCTTTAGTATCACCCACCGTATTTTTGCCATTTAATTCAACGATGAATTGTATCTTATGACTTGACTCTAGGACTATTTCCGCGCTGAGACTTCCATGCGGCTGTTTGGCGGAACAACCAGCCGTTTCTCTGGTAAGCCATCGGGTTCTCGGTTTAATATCTCACCGTGTGTGCTCGCCCTCTCGTTTGACAACCGTCCATTTAAACCTGTAAAAACCAGTATTTGTTACGATTATTTCCGTTAAACTTGGGGACCAGGTTGGTTTCACAGCCAGTCTTATTTCAAAACCTGTTTCTTGCTTAGAATGCAAAGCGCTATAAGAGCTTGTCACGGTCGGTATCCTCCTAGCTGACTCGTAGCATGGCGGCTCAAGAACCATCCTCGCGCCAGTGAACCGCTTGGAGTCTCGGATGTAATTTTTTTTATTCTGTGTGGCGTAAACTTGATTCAATGTTACCGCGGATTGAAACGTTGAGTGTCGTCATGGATTTTAGAACGAATTCTTATTTCAGATCAGACGATTAACCACAATTGTTACAATGTTTTTCATTTTTCTTCATTCGTGTGCTTCCTCAGTTTTGACGACCCAGACTCGACATCCCCCGCCATACGGCTACACAGCCTGGTTTACTCCCGTGTTCAACGACAACGGAAAGAAAAAAAACTGAGTAAACAGCATTGTTTTACGGTGGGTTTCTTAATTTAGTAAAATAGTAACTCCTCTGGCGAGATCAGAATGATTTTTTTACGTATTTGAGATTAGTCCCTCCGTGGCGTGGAAACGACTGCCTAGCTAGGTCAGTGTTTGGGTCGCAGACGTTTTGGAACTAGCTTTTAACGAGGTTAAGTAAAATACGTATCAAACATTCTGTACAAAAAGTAAGATATGGTATACATGTACCGAAAATAAATATAAAAATGAAACCGAAATTATTCGCCTTGCCGAATCACCTGAACTTAGGTAACTAAGCTTTAACGTTAGCCAGCTAGCACAGCTAAACCGATCTCGTGGTTTTCATATTTGATATTTACAGTACTTAGCCGAAATGCAAAGTGATCTGTAATTATTAGCTATCCACCAATTATTATATGTCTAACGTTAGTTGTAATTCATAGGTAACCACCACATTTGCTAATTTCTATAATATATCTTCGTAAAATCTTAGTTAATCGGATGATGTCTAACTAGGGACTGAGTGAGATTAGCCATTGAACCAGCCTGCTAAATGCGGTTGCAGCTAGCTAGCGGTCGTTGGCTGTTGTTGGGGTTTGTTTACTGGACGCTCACTTCAACATTTCCTACGATACGCAGCGATTTGTCGCAAAACTACTTAAATCTAATCGCCGTTTCCCACGCAAGTCCAGCTATTTTTCTAATCTCATAAAATGGTATTGCCGTCCAACACAATCTAGTAACACCAACGACCGACCAGACAGGGTGCAGTCGCCATCATAGATCCAACATCGGTTATGTATAGCGCAAAATATACGGTTGCAGTTTGATTGTAATTACCAGCAGCAAAACTGACCGTTTAAAACCTACAAAGTAGTCTGGCTGGACTACGCCCAACATTTTACTTTATTAAAATCCGTAGATTTTCTCCCTAGACCGTCGGGATATTTGTTTCATGGCGGAGGCAGGTTTTTGTTCCAGCTCCATGTTGGTAGTGAGGCTTTGTCGAGTGGTGCATTTGGTTCCCTGGCCACCATTCCCCCTCGTCGAAGACCGAAAGCAGATCCCCCGTCCATGGTCAGCTGGTTGCCTACAGCTGCCTCTCTAAACCGTCGCTTCCTCCTTCCTTGGTACCTCCCCACCACTCCGAGAAAATACTCCATTACCCGACCGAGAGACGAAATAGTCGATAGAGAGCAAAAGGAGTAGCTGCTTTGTTGTAGAATACGCTGTACTTTTTGCCAAATCGACCTACAGTGCGCATTACCATTCAATGTCTTTGCCTTCTGCGGTGTTATTTGAGATGTGAAACCGTCACAAGCAATAGCCTGTCTCACGATGTAGCGTAAACGTTTAGGGGCGGTGTAATGAACATAAACCATCGTGTCGATGTTTATTTTAATTTACAGTATTTGAATAGACTCGAATGTATTGCGAATGTCGACCTTTTAAAATAATCTTTTTATTTGTAGTATTATGAATAAAAGCAATTGAATAATGCTTTTAATTTTAATTTGTCCTCGATCTTTTTCGAATGCTATTTGACATATATGTATTATAATGTGGAGGAAAATAATGTAGACAAACAATATTCTATTCAATTATTAGTGCATGCCCTCCCCAGGTCAAATATATCCCAAACTTGGTATTAGAATTTTTTTTTTTTTAAGAATATTCTGGCACAACATGCATCATGTTTATGAGTTGAGTGTTCCTGTGAAGACACATTTTTCTTGCGCACTATTATGTTGTTGGTGAGAGACAATGAGTACCATACAAAAGTATATTATTCACTGCCACAAAGAAAGGGATGCTTTGTTAATAGAATATGTTTTTTCATCTATAGGGTAAATAAAGATACGATGAATGGTGAAATGGACGGGTCCCCTAAAGACCAAGGTGAGATCATAGTCAATCAACCTGAGGTCATAGTAAATCAAGGTGAGATATAGTTGTAAGGTGGAACTTCTTCCCCCGTCCCCTTCAGAATTTGGAGCAAAGTTTGGAGATTGTGATTTTGTTGACTTCTCCCAGATAATGGTTGCATAGCAACAAGCACGCATTCTGACATGTTTTGTGTGTGTCCTTTCATGGACACAGTGTGGACGCAGGACGATCTTTTGAACCTGCTGGAGGCCATGAAAATAAATCTTCCCACCAAGGACATTACTAAGTACAAGACGTCTGAGTCCCATCTAGACTGGGAGAAGGTGGCCTTCAACTCATTTACAGGAGAGATGTGCAAACAGAAGTGGAATGAGGTCTCCAAAGAGGTATGCCGCATACTTGCCATATTGTGTATTTGAGAATGAAAGCGGATTTCCAACTCCGGTATGTATACCACTGCTTGCCTCTGCAATGTGTTTTACTTCATATTGTTGTGTTTTTGATTTAGGTCCGTAAATTCCGTACATTAACCGAGTTGATTTTTGATGCCCAAGACTTCATAAAGAACCCATATAAGGGCAAGAAACTAAAGGTTTGTTGCGGATACTGTATTTTGTTCCTAATGGATATAATATCAGTTCATCTTTACAGATAACAGAATTGTCTTTGAATATTCAGCATAATTATGACTGTTTTGTAATCTATTTTCTTTTTGTTATCTCCACTGAACAGAAGCATCCAGATTTCCCCAAAAAGCCCCTGACACCATATTTCCGCTTCTTCATAGAGAAGAGGGAGAAGTATGCTAAGTTGCACCCTGAGATGAGCAACCTAGAGCTCACCAAGATCCTCTCCATGAAATACAGAGAGCTGCCTGACAAAAAGAAGGTCAGTAGGAGGGGGGAAGAGTGGGAAAGAAAGTAGGGGTTACGGGGAAAATATGATGACCTCCTTGGCAGATTCACTTGATCTCCAATGAGTAATGTATTGTTCATTATTTGTTCTGTTCTTACCACAGAAAAAATATGTAGAGGACTTCCAGAAAGAAAAGGAGACATTTGTTCACACAATGTCAAAGTTTCGGTAAGGTTTAAATCTGCAACTGGTGCGTTTATTGTGTATTTATGTACTTGTGCAGTACAATACCATTTGTGTTTTTGGGTGACTACAGGGAGGACCATCCAGATTTGGTCGAGAGCATGGCAAAGAACCGTTCTAATGTGCCAGAGAAACCCAGAACGCCTCAGCAGCTATGGTTCAACCACGAGAAAAAGGCCTTTCTCAAAACACACCCAGATGTGAGTCAGGTATTTTGGACCGATTTTTAGCACCTGCAACACAGATTAATCTACACGCTCAATGCTAAACAGTTGAAATATGTCAGCCTCAAACTGAATGCAATTTTTTCAACATTTGTAACGTCCCTCAGTAAAGTATTTAGTTTGAAGCACATCTAATTATATAGACAATGGAGAAAAGCTTTGGAACAAAGCTGCGGGACAGAATGAAACAGCTTGGGGCCATTGGTGATTTGAAAACGTAAATACTTCAAACTGAGTATTTTTCAACCACATTAAAGTGACTACACGATAATGATGTAAACTGCAGAGTTAAACACATAATTCATGTTGGAACAAACGGAAATAACACAAATGACTGGATAACTGTCCTTATTGTGGTGACTGCATCATGGTAAAGGATATAAGATCTGGCAAAATTCTAATCTTCACTGGTGTAGTTTACCAAGAAATTGTTTGAAAATCTGTTGTGAGACTTATAGCTTGAGTCACTGAACTATTTTGAAAAGAAAAAAGGGAAAATATTGCACAAATATTTCAGATGTGCAAACTTTGAGACAGGTTCCATTGATATAAAACGTCAAAATAAACAATATTGTTTAAAAAGATTCCTAAATACAATTTAATCAATTCATTGTAACACCTCTAACGTTATAAATGTTACGTTACATTTTCCAGTGTATAAGTTGTTAAATCTCTTACTAGGCGACCACCAAAGACATTAAAGACAGTCTTGGGAAGCAGTGGACACAGTTGTCTGACAAAAAGCGACTCAAGTGGATTGCTAAGTCTCTGGAGATGCATAAAGAATATGAGGTGAGAGCATATTTAAATATCTAGCCTCTTAAGATTGCAAAACTAATTGTCCTCTGGATTTTCTCAGCATATACAGACCTTTAAACCGTGACACCTGTTTGTGATCTGCAGGAGATGATGAAGGGCTTCATTCAGACGCACCCAGAGCATAACATGGACATAGTTAAGTCCACCCTCACCAAAGCTGAGAGACAGCTGAAGGACAAGTCTGACGGCAGGCCGGACAAGCCACCTCCGTGAGTACTAATCATTAGCATTACTCTATTAACATTACCACAGGGTGATCACGTGGCGTTCTCTGGATATGGTGAGGAGCATTGTGTCCGTGTTGGGTCTTAGGAACGGTTATTCCATGTTCTGTGCTGAGCTGATGTCCAGTATGAAGGATGTTCCCAGTACGGAGCGCATGGTGATGTGCAGCCAGCAGTGGAAGCTGCTGAAACAGAACGATAAGGACGGCTACCAGAAACGCTGTGAGCAGGTCTGTAATTCACCCCACATTCATGTTAACTTATTGGATGTTCTGTCAGAAGTGCAACGGTAATTCCATCGACTAGAACCTTTTTAGGAAGCATGTACAGAGACAAAATCATCTTGGCTTATTACAGAGCTTTTATTTAATTAATACTTGCAAGGAGAGAGCAATCAGGGCACAAAGGTAACTGGGAAGAGTCTTCAATATTATACATAAATGGGTGGGGACAAGATGGTTGCATTGTCATGCTCTGAATACAAATGTGTTCCTTATCTTTTCCTATCCACTGTTGTATGTCTCTCGCTCTCCGGTTAAAAGTTAACATCTGCATCAACTACTCCACTTGCCTTTCCCACATTTATGACACAACACTTCACTTTTCTAAATTTCCATCCCAAGGACTCAGTATCTTTACAATAAGCACAACACTAAACAAGAAATGTGTACAGTTCATTAATGCATCAGTTCAGTAAAATCACAGATCAACAGAAGACTCAAACCATCACATTTCCAAAATTTCTGTTTTCCAGAGGAAGAAAGAATACGAAGTTGAGATGAACCGGTTTCTCTGTGTAAGTATGGCATGTTGTTTGACCTGTGTCTTTGTATCATTTTAATGAGAACAGAGGCATCATGTATGTTGTTACCTTTTTTTGCATCTGCAGAGTATATCAGAGGAGGAGCAGCAGCGGGTTTTGGGGGAGCAGAAGATGATTGGCTTTAAGAAGGGAAGCCCCGCCTCAAAAAAAAAGAGCAGAGCGAAGGTTAGCCGGACAATGCATCAGTTTCACTCACCATCTGCTCAATTCTACACTTCACAGTATCAACCATAAAGATGTACAAAATGGAGATGACTGTGTTTGGATAACATTTTAAAATAAACGTAACATTTTGCATGGAAGAGGGGATGCAGTTGTATTTAAATTTAAGAAGCTCCCATCGCTTAAATCGCAGCCCAGTGCAGAGAAACCCAAAAGACCTATCTCGGCCATGTTCATCTTCTCTGAGGAGAAACGTCCCAAGCTGCAGCAGGAGAGATCAGAACTGTCTGAGAGTGAGCTTACCAGGCTCCTGGCACGCATGTGGAACGAGCTCTCAGATAAGAAGAAGGTACGTCCCCCGGTATTATCCACACTACTGTAGCCCAGCTCCGGATGGTTCTGAGCAGTAGGATATACTACAACTTTATAACCTGATGTTAAGTGTAGTACGTTTGCACCTGCAGGAGAAGTACAAGCGCCTTGAGTCGGTCTTGAAGTCTGAGTCTGAGAAGAAGGTACAGGAAGAGCGAAACCGGCTGCCGGACACACCCAAGACGGCACAGGACATCTGGCAGCAGAGCGTTATAGGAGACTACCTGGCTAGGTTCAAGGTGGGGCCCCATCTTGGTAACCCAGGAGGAGCCCCAGTGCCCCGGGAGCAGCTAATGGGATCCTAAAAGATTCTAACATTCACAATGACCTTGCTCTGGGACCGTCTATAAAGTGTGTCCCACCCTCTTCCGATATTCCTGACCACTAGCCTCATTCTTCATGTTCACAGAACGACCGGCCGAAAGCTCAGAAAGCCATGGAAGCCACATGGAACACAATGGAGAAGAAGGAAAAGATCATGTGGATCAAGAAGGCAGCTGAGGACCAGAAAAGATATGAGGTAAGTGGAAGTTCACGTGTCACAAATGCATGTGGGGGGGGGGGGGCTCCTAGAGGTTTTTGGTGCCCATTGAGACCATGATTCTTTCCTGACAGAGGGAGCTGAGTGAGATGCGCTCCCCTGCCACCATCATTGCCTCTGGAAAGAAGATGAAATTTGAGGGTGAACCCAAGAAACCCCCATCGTGAGTGCATTCATCATTATGCCTCTGTTTTGGGAACGTTAGTGTTAACTGTTTGCCTAGGACTATTGATATGAGTTGTAAATTTATATTTTAGGAATGGCTACCAGAAGTTCTCTCAAGAGATGTTGTCCAACGGGGAGCTGAACCACCTCCCAATGAAGGAGCGCATGGGAGAGATTGGGGGCCGCTGGCAAAGACTGCCCCAGAAGGAGAAGGACCGGTACAAAAAGATTGCTGAGGAGAAGCAGAAGCTGTACAAAGTGGAGCTGGAGCGGTGGCTGGCGGTATTCCATCTTTAATTATTTTGAAGTTACTAAGTGCGTTGAACATCCTAGCAGATCAATCAAATGTATTTTAAGAAGCCTGTTTTACTTCAGCTGTCACAAAGTGCTTGTACAGACCCGCAGACCAAGTCCCCAAAGAGAAAGCCGTGCAAATGAACACTACCTGACCTAAGTCAAATGTCCCTGCTTTCACAGAGCTTGTCTTCACAAGAGAGGAACACATACAAGGAGTACAACTCACAAGTACGTCGTTGGTTCAATTCTATCCCCTTGGTGTGACGTGTTTGGCCTTGGTTCACCCAGGCACTCTGATGTCACTCATTTATAAACTACTTCTAGAATAGGCAGGTACATGTGAATAAATAAAGTGGCAACCTTTAATTCTTTTATGTACTTTTTATTAGAAAAGAAAAAGCACAGCGAAGCCAGGAGGAACTGCAGCCAAAGTGAAGGCCAAGGTTATCAAGAAGTCGGTAAGTCAGAGCTATAGTTGGTTACTCCGTCACTACCACTGGGTTGGGGTTATCTCAAACGCCATTTCTAAAAATCACTCTCCCCACAGGACACAGAGGAGGAGGAGGAGGAGGATGACGACGACGACGATGAGGAGGAAGAGAAAGAGGCTGCCTCATCGGATAACAATTCGTCCAGTGCCGAGGACAGTGAGGAGGAGGAGGACGACGACGATGTATGTTCAGCCTTCGGTGTGATTTGGTGGCCGTGTGAATTGTGATGGTGCCCCTGACCGGCACGATGTGATGCTGAGTTCCTGTCCCTTGTGCCGCGCCTTTTTCAGAACGACGACGAGGAGGAGACTGAGGACAAGGAGAACAAGTCTGAGGGGAGTAGCAGCAGTGAGTCGAGCTCGGCGGAGACCTCGGACTCTGATTCTGACTGAAACGGGTCCGTTGTGGCCCATGAGAGACTGAGCAGCGCTGAGCTAAGCTGAGCCACGAGACCCGGGGCGCTGCCTCCTCCTCCCACCACCAGAAGGAGCCCCTGCACCGCCACATCCTTTTCTCACCCGCTTTCTATCTCTTGTGTGTGTTCATTGGTGCTCTGTACGAGGAGGCGGATCACCCTACCACGTCATGCGCCTCATCTTCCAATCGCACTTTGACCTGCTCCTCTGCCCTAGCTCATGCAGCGCTGGCTTCAGGTGGGGCCAATCCAAAGGGCTGGGGAATATTTAGCTTGATTTCTAACTGCTGTGGCTCATAGGTTTCTGAGGAGCTGTTTTGGGGTGACTGAATTTGGCCCCATCTTGCTTTGTCAGTGTAAGTCGGGTGCAAGAGGCCACGTGTTGCGAACAGGTCTCCTAGAGCCAAAGAACATAGGTGTGTCTCTGGTGGGTTATTTTCGGAGTGGGGGGTGCAGGGGACCAAATAATTGCACTCTTGAGAATGTTTCCTTTAGTCTTGTTCCCCGGCGACTCTACTTTCTGCTCTGAGTTTGTATGTTCTTTTTATTGTTTGGTTCTTAACGAGGTGGTATCTTCAGGGAAAAACATAAGCCATTATAAATGTCTCTTTTGTTGCTGGAAATTTAGGAGATTTATTTATCCCCACTTTCAGTTAAGGCTTTGGATGCATGCAGAATAATGCGTTTTACCTGTCTTTGACAGGTATTAAAAGTTTCGAGGTGACCAACATGTCTATTTATTTAGCCTATATAGAAATGCGTCCAACCTTCTCTTTCTTTTTTGGAACAATTTCAAGGGTCTTTGTGGAGCAAGTCCAAGACAATTCTTTTTGACTCATGTTGGTTCTCATGTTGATTTTCTAGTTTAGATTGTTCATCCACTGGCCTGTTGAACAGTTTAAGATAATGAATGTTTCTTAGTGGAATCAGAGTGTTAATCGATGCTTGCCTGCCACACTCGGAACTGTTATTTTTGTCTGGACTGGAGATAACAAAATTGAATACCAAGTTTTAAACCGACTGTGTTGTACATTTTAATGTTGGTTTTGATTTCTTCCTTGAACCACTGTTTTACATTTATTTGTTCTATAGCTGATTTCACTGATTTGTTTTAATAAAGTTGAGGACTGTGGTTTGTTCCATATGAAATAAGGAATGGATGGAATCCATTGGCTCCATTTTGTTACTTTATTCCATTGAAATTGACCGCAATCCTGATCATTTTAGTCTGATGCTTGTTCCAAAAAAGCTTCACACTTACTGTAACCCTGTCCCATCCTTCATCTGTTTAACTACAGTATATGTTCAGCCCCAGTGTGTGAAAGACAGCATCCTGTGTTTGACTGTTACTGCCGATGGATTACTCTTCTCAATGTGGGTTTTAAATGATTCCCCAAGGATATAAAAACATTGGTGTGACAACCGCTAGATGGAGTATTATTATTACATTTTCTTTTTACATTTAACGTATGGTTTTAAGTCCATGGGGTCAGTCAAAAGGTCTGCATTTTGCAGAACTGGATGACAACCTGCACCTCTCATTACCACACAAAACACCTTGAATGTAGAATGTTTTTTTTCTGCAGGATCATGTCTGGGCTCAGTCTGTTCCTATTGGTAACCGGCACAAGGACAAATGAGTTAAAGAGCCACAGAACAGGTTATGTTTATTTGTTTTCAGGAGAGTACAATTGGTTATCAATGGCAACATTTTTAAATGGGATTTCATTTGTCTTCAAAAAAATGATTTATCAATTGCTGACTAATTAATACCAGCATGGTGGGCTATTTATGATTTGGTCAGGGAATGTGGGAAATATTATGAAGGGTAGGATGCTGAATTTGGGTAAATGAATTTGGGTAAGTTGCCTCTATATGGTATTTGTAAATATAGCTTTTTTGTATTGAGTGGAAATAGTTTGATTTGTACTTTTGGCAACGCCTTGTCAGTGGCACCAAGGCCAGTGAGCCTATTGCTCACAGGGGAGAAGTTTTGATTTTGTCTGGTTTTAGTTAATACACCACTCCCCAATGTATGTTTCTTTGTAGAAATGACTTAAAGAGAGGCTTTACACATTTGTATGGCTGATCATTTGACACACACATTTTGATGTTTTCTATAGCTAAGGGTGTTCTTATTATGTCCTTGCAATTTCAGCGTTTGGGCAAATAAACTTTGTCTTTACCAAAAATATACATTGTGTTTGAATTTTGACTCTTATTGTTAATGGCTTTTGATGCTATGGGATGAAGCCAACTTAACAAGTAGTGGGAAATTGTATTCTGTTCAAGGAGTGGCATTGTCATTTATGATAATAATTTCTAGTTTAAACAGCGCTTGACTTGGGATAAAATAAGTGCAGGAAAGGACACATCGTATGTATTCAGTACTGAGCAAATGTATGCCACTTGAGGAAATAAAATAAATATAGGGGCAGTATGTTTATTTGTGCATAAAAATACAATATCAAATGTATATGAATACAAAGAAACATTAATACAGTAAAATAATATCTTATGTTGTCCTAAAAAGTAACTGGTATCTTGTAGCTAGAAGAAATGTCCTAAAGAAATGTTGAGAAACTGGGTCAAATGAAATGCAGTTCAAAACCCCTAAAGCTGTGTGCATCTGATTAAAAGTACAGCCCGGAGACTTCCATGAGGAATTGAAGAACATCCTGTGAAGTATTACAAGAAAATTTTTTTCAGTCTAGAAACCATTTTGTGTAAAGCCAACGTGTATAACAGATTGCGAGAATGATTTCTTTGCTGCAGCACGCTCTACGCCATTTCATGTAAGAATTCTGAGGCCGAATACACAAAACATTTTTTCTTACCACTAGGGGGACCTAAACAACACTAAAAGTTCCCAGCTAATGGTTTCCTCATAAATTCTATTCACAAAGCTGCAAGGCCCAACGTTTACGTTCGAAGTCTTAAGATACGGGAAAGGGCGGGATTGACCTCGTTGCTACGTATGACGTCGTGTTCCACGAACAAGCTTACTTATGCCCACAGTGATTGGCTAATAGGGAGGGGTCTGTCAGTAAATTCACCATAGCAATGCATTAAAGGGATATGGCTTGCGATAATCAAAAATATGAAAAATAAAAAATGTCACTGATTAAACATAAAAATAAGAATGCTACTAACCAATCAATATATGTTAAGCTAATTGTCAGCCTCTTATATGTCAGTCAGCTTCTAAACAAATTCGCGTTCATCTTTTGAAGGTCCGATCTACATTAGGGGGTGGTCGAGCTATGGCAATGAAGTCGGCTTTGTTTCTTTTAGTTGGCGAACATCATGAGGAAACCGAATGATTTGTCGCAGGATATGAGGTCAGGGTCAGGTCATTTACTGTTTGGTGTAATATTCTACGGACACATGATTGAGGTATATGTAGATCGTCTGGGCTGCATAGCCCCATTTTCCCTGTGGCCAAGTAGCGTAGATTTGTCACAACCTTGATCTCCTTTCTTACTGTTTTTTTCTGTTGTGTTGGTAAAGCGACAGCACCCTCGACCAGCTCTACTATTTTCATAATACCCTCGCGATTAAGGCGATTCTGTGTTAAATGCTCAGTATCAATACATGTTTCTGAAACGTAGATCTGATTATGGGGAAGAGAGACATTTTTAGGATTGTTTGTTGCTTGGTCTTAGTGATTAAATTCACGCAAGGCAGTGCAATTGTCATGCAAGTGAACACTTAAGGAGCTTTCCTGTCAAGAAAATGTGCTGTTTACATAGCCCATAGAACAGACTGTAATGATCTCTGATGCATTGTCTTTTTTTGTGGCATTGTTATCATACTGTGAACAATTGAAAATTATGCTAGATGTATTCGAATCCCATCGCGACACAGAGGGGTACGTTCTAGATAGAGAGACATTATTTCAGATGACAGGCCCCACACCTTTTTAGTCACAGTGAAGAGCTGTTCCGAGAATTAGTGAATGCGGGTGTATGCTGGGCATTCATAGCATGGTAGGTAGGGCTACCGGCTGCTACACACCTGTAGGGCCTTATCAGTTGTGAATGTATTTTGTAAACATAAATGTGCTTGATGTATGCATGGTTTCCCATAGTGGCACATAGTTACCTCCCTCAGGGAACAAAGGTTATAAACATAAACCAAGGTTATTCAGTGATTAAAATATTCAAAGTTACTTACATTGGTTATCTCTTGTATTGCCACATACAATAAGTAACAATAACAAAAAGTACTTTGTAAAGAAACTTTTTAGAGGTGAGTGGTGAGGGAGTGGTAAGGACGTGTCCAAGAGCACCTGCTGGACGATAGATGACGACAATTCTAAGCTTTAATAGACAAATTATACTGAGTGGAATTCACAAGAGGACATGTTGACAAAACATGGTGGTGGAGTGCAACTGATTTGGTGAAGATGTATTATCTCCAAACAATAAGTAGCCCTCTGCCACCATTATAATCAAACAACATTGGAATATGGGCAAACACTGTCAGTTGAAAAGAAAGCAGCTAGAATAGGGGTAAAATACCGGACATGTACTTGCTGATGTAATGTAAATATGAACATCCTCAAACAATTAACATATTAATAATGTATTAGGATATATGCAATTGTTTTTAAATGGAAAATGTTGATCTTAAAGTCACAATGTGACATAAATATAACCTTTAACCGAGGGAATTTTTTTTAAATGAAAAATACAATATTAAACAATACATAATTCTCTCAAAAATATTTGCCAAAAGTATTGGGAGATTCATGTTTCATACTTTTGTGCTGACTATTCCCTTGCCAAAACAACCACTGGGTCTTCTATAATGATTATGTAGGAAAGGATATAATGTAGGATTATCCAGATTCTTTAGAATTCTCTTTTTCCTTTACCTAAAACCATGGTGTGGCTTCTGCGCACCTCATGGTTTTAGGTAAGGGTACTGAGAGTGCCAGTACAGAACTGTGGATCCAGGGTCACTACAGTACGGTTCGTGACGAGTATGTTAGCAACGGCGTGACGCGACATTACAACGTGAGGGCGATTGGTCAACTGTCTGCTAGGCGGAACTTCTACGTTTTCCCTCCAATGACCAATGAGGTTCATAGCTCATCATTTCTTAAAGTATTTTTGCCAGACGGGCGTTTTTGTCTTTAGTTATTGCATATCAACTTATAATATAAATATATTAACATCATTAAGTACTTGACAGTATATTATATTGAACAAATGTAGGTCCATTAAACGGTACGGAGACCTCGGCGATCGTTTGGTGAGGTCTGTTTATGGAAAATGGCAGCCTCTTTTTTACATTTCTTTATAATTTCCCTTTGCCTGTGCTGCTATGTTGGATCACATATAAATTAATAGTTAGCTACACCATCATGTTTCATCCTAACTATATACAATGTCGCAAGACCATTTTTACAAAGTGTCCATCTACACTGTAACGGTTAGCGAACTGTTCCATCATAGACTGGTGATTGATGGTGGTGGGTGAGTGTGAGCTAACCACTGCACTGTAAATCAGACTTAATTAATTGTAGCTACGTATTGCCAATTAACAGTAAGATAATTTACTTTTTATTATTTTCTAGCTGTAATGTTGCTACAAGTTGTTTCTGCGTTCTATCAGGATATCTAACGTTACGTTAAGCTAACGTTAGCTGACACGTAGCTAATTACAATTAGCTAGCTACGTGTCTCCAAATATGCAGTTACTTTCATTTTTGTTCTGAATCTTTTGTGCATTATAGTCGCAAGAGTAAATCGGTGATATGTTTGTTTATTGGTTCAAACAGCTTTGACCAAAACAGTACAGTACCAGGCATTCATCACTGCCAACCAATCGTGGAGAAAAGGTCTTGATGAATAGTGCCGGTTAGTGTTTTTTTGTAAATGTGTTGATTCAGTCTGTGTTTGTGTAACGGCTAATTTGATTGTCTCTTAAAAATATACACGTTATAAATTGTGTTTTAAGTGTATTAATCTGTACTTTCTGTTTCTAGTTTGCTCTTTCCCCCTTGATGTGCCATGTAGAAAACAGTGATACCCCTTTACATTTTTGCAAATGAAAATGGAGAATATGTCTTTGTCAGGCCTGGACAACACCAATCTAGAGGTGAGTAATATGCTAGACATTTTCTACAATCATGATTTGTAGTTGTGCACGGTTGTATTCATTGTGTCATTTGTTGCTCAAGGTTTCATTAGAGTTTATATTAAGGTAGGTACCTCCCAGCTTACTTTCTGTTTGACAAAGAGTGTTCGTATTCAGATGAAATGTTTCGCAACTAAACTGTTTTGTTTGGGAGAGTAATTAAGCCTATGGCTTTTTTTATGACCTACACAGGCCTTGGCTCAGGACATTTACTCTGACCTAGTGGAGGATGCCTGTTTGGGCCTGTGTTTTGAGGTGCATCGTGCTGTCAAACAAGGTTACTTCTTCCTTGATGACACAGATCAAGAGAGCATGAAAGACTTTGGTAAGTCCTACCGTGTCCGGTCTGCTACTTATCTTGGTCTCTCTTTTTTCGGTCTGTTTATTTTGCATGTAGACATGTGTTCTGTCTTTCCATAGAAATTGTTGACCAACCTGGAGTGGACATTTTTGGTCAAGTGTACAATCAGTGGAAGAACAAGGAGTGTGTGTGTCCCAACTGCAATCGGAGCATTGCTGCCTCCCGCTTTGCTCCTCACCTGGAGAAATGCCTTGGCATGGGGCGCAACAGCAGCCGAATTGCCAACCGCAGGTCCGCAGGGGATTACACTAATGTTACAAAAACAGGAAATGAAACCAATGAATTCAGTGGGCACTGATTTGTATTACGGTTTTTCCTTACTGGTCTTTAGAATAGCAAGCAGTAACAACACCAACAACAAATCAGAGAGCGATCAGGAAGACAATGATGACGTCAATGACAATGACTGGTCTTATGGCTCAGAGAAAAAAGGTAACGATGAAACAATTGCCAGTAATTGTTTGAATGTGCTCCCTGTTTAAGGCATGTTTTTTTGACCACTCTATTTTTCTTCACAGCTAAGAAGAGAAAGTCAGATAAGGTATTTTTTTTAATTATTATTTCTTTTCAAGATGTACGTTTGGTAAGTGTCACTGCTCTGGAGATTGTTTGCATGCATTCTGCATTTTACTCCACATAATCACATTAGAGTCAGTAGCTTAAAGTAACCATAAGGCGTTCTGGTATCTCGCAGTCCCTTTTCCTCCTGTGTAAATGCATGGCAATGATGGATGTATTCAATCAATGGGTGTGACTTCTCCTGTTACGTGCCTAACTAATTTGGGGACATGTTGTTTTGTGTTTTTCTTTAGAATCCAAATTCACCCAGAAGATCAAAATCTCTAAAGCATAAAAATGGTGAGTATATCTCACCATGGTAGATGGAGGTCAAGACAAATTAACAGATGTGAATCCTGACATAATTTACTATGGAAATACTAAAATGACAACCCATGTACAGAATGGCATTTATTTTGTTTACTAGATCATATTTTCTAATTTCTATAATAATTTCTAATTTCTATAGCTTTAGAAGTGTTGGTGAACTGCACCCATGTCCCTACTATGTGTCTGAGTATAGAATAGCAGTTTGTGGTAGGGTTAGGAACGCTTTACACTGGTTGTTAGAGCAGTACTGGTGCTCAAGTGTCACATTGTGGATCAGGAATCTTAATCCATGCTGTGGAAAGGGTGATGCATTTACTCTGTATGCTGATGGCGCTCAGGGCCAAGGGGCCAACTCCATAATGTCAAAGGTCAACCGGAGATTCACCTGGAAAATAATCCTGCCCATTTGGGATAGAATGATGAAAAGAAGGCCTGGAGATAAAACTTATTTCTAAGTAATAGACCCAAAGCAAACCAGGCCTCTTGGATTCTTCAGTGTTCTTTGCCATTAAAGGGGTGTTCTGCATAAATCCATGTCAGATCAACATTAATCGACCATGGATTTAGCAAGTGGTAAAGATTACATTTGAATACACACATTAAAACATTGAAAATGATTGCAGATTGGGCACTGTTCGTGCAATTTGATATTTCGTTTTTTTAACCTTTCAGCCTTTAAGTGACAAGATGTCACTCATGTCGGAATATCAGGGTTTTTCGCTGCTTATTACTTCCAATTCCTTTCATGCATAATCCTAGCCATGTTCTATTTGACCAATATATGCATTGATTTGTATTATTCTTGCATTGTCTCATGTCTTTGTATGCATTTATCTGTATTCTTTTTGCTTTTGTCTCATGTCTTTTTTCTTAACTTTAACCAAGGCAGTTCTTGCACAAAACGGTTTAGTTTTACAAATATTAATTCATACAGCAATAATCATAGTTTCCCACTCAATATCCCCACCTTTCTTTTTTCTACAACTGTGTTAGATGAAGACCGAGCTTAAGGGACAACTCATGAGCAGTATTTGCACACACAAACTCAACAAGGGAAGGGGGGGTGAAAAGGTGAGCTTGCTTCCTCCCACTCCGAGCCACAGGCTAGGTGAAGGGAAGGAGCGAGCCACACAGTCAAGGCAGTCATGAAGCTAAGGGCTCTTACAGACCCTGCCTATTAGAAATTATTTCACGCTCCAACCTATTTATAATTCACATCCATTACTTATGTTTTTTTTTCTCCAACATGCCCCAACACCTTTTACCATTTATTTTATTGATGATTGGTTGTCAGTGAAGATGGCTACTGTTCCAACTTTTGATAATGAATGAAGGTTTCGGAATGTCCCGCTAATAAATTACCTGAACACAATTCACAACAGTATGATTTACCTCTCATTTGTGTCCTTCAGCTTTGGTCAGTTTTGTTTAATTTCAATCACAAACATTCTATGAAAATGTGTTTTGTGTTTATTATATCTTGGTTTGGGCATACATTTGATGCTTGCTATTGCATAATGTTTAAATAGGGTGTTTTCCCTTGTAGTAATGATTTCTGCTAAACCTGTCTTTTGCGTCAGTGCTATTTAGACTGATGGAGAATGTGCTGTTTTCTCTTCCAGGAGAACTTAGTAGTAGTGTCAATACAGACCCATACAAGGTAACTATAATACATTTTTGAAATGGTTCACATTTGCTGTTACAGTACACATTTATTTCAGTGTGTTGAAATATTTTCTTCTTTCGCTGCAGTACAACTATAATACTGGCATTAATTACGAAACGTTAGGCCCTGACGAATTGAGGTCTCTCTTGACAACAGTGAGTAACTCTAATTTCTACCACCCATCTCCACACTAGTTTTGCCTAGAGGTTTCTGTCGGACATGGTGAAAAATGTACTTAAAAAAAAATCACATAACGTTCAACTTTAGATGGTCCTTCAATTTGAGAAAGTGTATTTACGATGGGAGTACAGTTATATTGGTTCAAATCTATTTGAACTATTGTTCTATCTGGAATCCAATGATAAAATGTGAAGATGTTATACATTGCCACAGTCTTCAACCTCTGGTACTGGGACACATTAATGAGTGAAGTGTATCATGATACCTGCTGATGATCAAGGTGTTATTGAGTGCAATGTTCAACCTGGTGTCCAGATATAGTGTCAGCCATGAGTCAAGATTTTATTCCCCAAGAAAACGTATGTTCAAATCTGAAATGAGCAGTCAGGGGATGGTTTTCCTAAAAACACAGCAGAACTAGAAGTGCCAGAAACTTTCTGATGGTTACAAGAGTTGTTTAACTACAGTTATCTTACCAAAGGATTTGGAACCAAATATTAGGTCTTGGGTACCTATACATTTCTCCATGCCGTATAGTGGCAAGTTGTGCAAGTTCTCCCACTGAAAAAGATGAGAGGCCTGTAATTTTCATCACAGGTACACTTCAACTATGACAGACAAAATGAGAAAAGAAATCTAGATTGAAATCACATTGTAGGATTATTAATGAATTTAATTGCAAATTATGGTGGAAAATAAGTATTTGGTCAATAACAAAAGTTTATCTCAATACTTTGTTGTATACCCTTTGTTGGCAATGACAGAGGTCAAATGTTTTCTGTAAGTCTTCACAAGGTTGTCACACACTGCTGGTATTTTGGCCCATTCCTCCATGCAGATCTCCTCTAGAGCAGTGATGTTTTGGGGCTGTTGCTGGGCAATACGGACTTCCAATTCCCTCCAAAGATTTTCTATGAGGTTGAGATCTGGAGACTGGCTAGGATACTCCAGGACCCTGAAATGCTTCTTACGAAGCGCCTTCATTGCCCGGGCGGTGTGTTCGAGATCATTGTCATGCTGAAAGACCCAGCCACGTTTCATCATGCCCTAGCTGATGGAAGGAGGTTTCACTCAAAATCTCACGATACATGGCCCCATTCATTCTGTTCTTTACACGGATCAGTCCTCTTGGCCCCTTTGCAGAAAAACAGCCCCAAAGCATTATGTTTCCACCCCCATGCTTCACAGTAGGTATGGTGTTCTTTGGATGCAACTCGGCATTCTTTGTCCTCCAACAACGACGAGTTTAGTTTTTACCAAAAAGTTCTATTTTGGTTTCATCTGACCATATGACATTCTCCCAATCTTCTTCTGGATCATCTAAATGCTCTCTAGCGAACTTCAGACGGGCCTGGACATGTACTGGCTTCAGTAGGGGGACACGTCTGGCACTGCAGGATTTGAGTCCCTGGCGGTGTAGTGTGTTACTGATGGTAGGCTTTGTTACTTTGGGCCTAGCTCTCTGCAGTCATTCACTAGGTCCCCCCGTGTGGTTCTGGGATTTTTGCTCACCGTTCTTGTGATCATTTTGACCCCACGGGTTGAGATCTTGCGTGGAGCCCCAGATCGAGGGAGATTATCAGTGGTCTTGTATGTCTTCCATTTCCTAATAATTGCTCCGACAGTTGATTTCTTCACACCAAGCTGCTTACCTATTGCAGATTCAGTCTTCCCAGCCTGGTGCAGGTGTACAATTTTGTTTCTGGTGTCCTTTGGCAGCTCTTTGGTCTCGGCCATAGTGGAGTTTGGAGTGTGACTGTTTGAGGTTGTGGACAGGTGTCTTTTATACTGATAACAAGTTCAAACGGGTGCCATTAATACAGGTAGCGAGTGGAAGACAGAGGAGCCTCTTAAAGGAGAAATTACAGGTCTGTGAGAGCCAGAAATCTTGCTTGTTTGTAGGTGACCAAATACTTATTTTCCACCATAATTTGCAAATAAATTAATTACTAATCCTACAATGTGATTTTCTGGAATTATTTTTCTCATTTTGTCTGTCATAGTTGAAGTGTACCTGTGATGAAAATGACAGGCCTCTCTCATCTTTTTCAGTGGAAGAACTTGCAGAATTGGTGGCTGACTAAATACTTTTTTGCCCCACTGTATATGCTTTAAAAAAAAAAAATACAATCATAAATTAATGTTTCCATGAACAACCATTCTGCAATTTGGAAACATCAATAAAGTGTGATGTGTGCAATCGAAGAGGTTCTTTATTTTCAACTTAACTATAATAAAATGGGAAATTTTATTTTATTTATTTTTAATATTGCAAAACAGACTGTTTGTGTATGAAGGGTTTGTCTCTTAACTACCCTGCCCCCTCGTCTGCAGCAATGTGGAGTGATCTCTGAGCACACCAAGAAGATGTGCACCAGGTATGGTTTTCTATGTTATCTGCACAGCATCTAATAGGCTGGTCTTTTCCACTGAACATGCTACCAGATTACACACATGTACTCACATCCTATCAGATCTATCCTCTACCAGATCACAACAAATGTACACTCACTTTAATGACGTGCTCATTCTTACTTTTTGTTTTGTTGGCATATTAGCTGGAGCATGTTGACATGCCATTTAGGGTTGTATTGTTCCAAATGACGACTTTCTGGATGTTTGTTAGAAGGTACTGTTTCCATCCTCTGCTTGCCCCTTAGTATGGACCTTGTCAGATTGTAGAGCTAGTCAGGAACGTCTTTTGTGAATGCCCCGTTGTCCTTCTAGCAGTCACTCGTGGGAGCTAGTCTGGAACGTCTTTGGTGAAGCTCCTGTGGTCCTTCTAGCAGTCACTCGTGGGAGCTAGTCTGGAACGTCTTTGGTGAATGCCCCGTGGTCCTGCTTGGGTGTTGAGGCTGCCAGCAGTCACTCGTTGTTATCGGTTTCCATGCTGCTTTTGTGAGAAGTTTAAACGGAAGCAACTTTAGTGGTGTGATGAGTGGTCTTGTGTGGTCATGAGTGGTCATGGGTTCTTGGGATTGACTTTGAGGTATACAAGTGGAATACATTAAAACATTCCTCTTTGAAGTATTAGATGACTGGCATCAGTTATTAAAACATTCCTCTCTAAAAGATTAGATGACTTGCATGTTTTTCTTTATTCATAAAAATGGTATACCAAATTCAGAAAATTAATCTTCAAATGGATTAAACAACAGATATGATCCAAATTGCACTATCTATGCAAGAGGCTGTCCGCCTCATTTGGTGGCTGGTCTAACTGGACAATCATCGTATTGATCAGCATTGGTGTTTGCTTCAGTGTCTCCCTCGCGTCTATGGGTAGGCGGCCCGCTGTAGGAACTGTTCCTCAGGGATATGTAATGCCACGTTGTGTCCCTGCCAGGTCCCAGCGGTGCCCCCAGCACACGGACCAACAGAGGAGGGCTGTCAGGGTCTTCCTCCTGGGGCTGTCCGCGTGAGTGTGCCCCCCCCACCCTCCCCCCCAGACCTCCAAAGGCTCTCAGACTGTTGTCTATCCTAGAACTGATATATTTGATCTTGATTGGTTACTGTGCTGTCCGTAAATGTGCAGGTGTTTGTGTGAGTTGTGGTTTTGAATGGTCATTTCTGGAAGTCAGTTAGATAGATAGGGGTTGTCTATGAGGGTGGAAAATGTTAGCAATTGAGCTCTGTGGGCCAAATGTAGGGCGTGTGTGTGTGTGTGCGTGTGCGTGCAGGCAGTAGTTGGGCTGATCTAAAGCGGTAGCTGTCTCTTCCAGGACATCCCTGCCCGACTCGAACACAGCGTTGGAGAGTGATGGCTACGACGCCTCAGACGGACAGGTCCTCATGAGTCGCCTGCAGTGGGATGGGTCCTCCGACATCTCCCCCTCTGATTCAGCCTCCTCCAAAGCCAGTAAGAGCACCACATTTAGGGCCAAGTTCTGTGCTCGCCAGGGTGGGCGTCAGCCTCATCCCCATCACCTTTCCATCTCTCTCCCAGGCACTAACAATTCCGACTCCAAGAAGCCCAAGAAGAAGAAGAAGACCACGTCTCTACACGGCCCAGGGGGTGGGAGTGTGGGGGGTGGCAGTGTGGGGGGTGGCAGCTCACAGAGTTGCCTAGCGGGCCAAGCTAACAGAAAGAAGCCCAAGCTCCCAGTTCCCCCAGCCCCCAGTATCTATGACAACCTCAACTAAAGGATTCCCAGTTGGTCTTCCCATCAGTGTTAGGTCTGAGTTCACTCCACCCTACCCAGGAAGGGCACTGTTGGGTGACACAGCCTACTGATCCATATAGCTCCCCCAACCTGTCAAGTCATGGTCTCCTCACGAAACAGAATTGCCAAGACCACTCTCCTCTTGGGAAATAAAATGGTAACCCATTAACTGGAAACGGCACCCCTTAGTTTGATCACCAGTTGCACGTCTTTGTTGTTGAAGACAATGATTAGCAATTTCAGTAAGGAAACATTAGGGTCATTAATTGTTTACGTATTCTGTTTTTTTGATTCAGTGATTTTGACTTCAGACATGGGACCAATCACTCTCTTTGCTTTTTGGTGCACTGATGTGTTTTCTCCTGCAGAAAACATGTATTTTCCTTTGAATTTCCGTCTTATTTTGTACGGTCATGCTACTGGTGTGAGTGAAAGTGGCTAGGTTTATGAGGGGACTGGTGAACTCAAAAAACTATTATAATAGAATCACCTCCATCCTAGAATGTTGATTTTCTAGTTGGAGGACATCAATACCATCTTGTGGTTTCAGCAATATTGGGGTACCTGATGGTGGTGTTATCAGTTATAGCATTGTATTGCACAGTGGTGTATTTGTGAGTGTATGAACGGGTGTTGTGTAAAATTTACTGTTTTACATGTTGTGGGCCTGTGTGTGATTTAATTTCTATTGAAATAACTATGCATCTTTAAATGTGCCATTGTGCTCTAGTCAGTGTGTGTCATTTTGAATATTTAACTTTTTTGGTTTACATTGACTGCCAAGTGAGAATTTGTTTTTAATTGTTCTTAGAAAAGTATCAATGCAGATGCTGACATGTATTATTGAGTGAGCCATTCTGTTTTTGTATATCTATACATGCGATATGGCCTATGTGAAATAATCATGATTTAATTGGATACTGTATGCAAACTGATTCATCTCAGTGCTAAACAGAGCTTCTAGCCAGTCTCTAGTGTTATATTCTCAGTGTGAAGTGTCTCCAAGGTGCTTTCACTAGAGCGCAGACTTGTCACTTCGTGTTGGATAATGCTTTAGTATGTTGAACCTGCTTTATGCTCAATAATACTTGGTCATTCTGCACCACTTCGGTCACAGCATAGAGAAACAAAGCATGTGCATGACTTGCTTTCAAAGTCTTCAACTGTTTCTGCTTACTTGCAGTGTGTATGTGCTTTTAGGATTCAAATCCGCCATCCCCTGCAACAGCAGTGGCATTGCTGTGGCATGGGATGGTTCAGCCACTGTTGTTCTTGACATTTTTCTTTTCACTCTAGCTAATGGGTTAAGTTATATATATATTGTATTCCTACCTGGTTGAGAGGCCCAACAGACTGTACAAGGAAGGGAGCATCTTGTATACCCTTAGTGTAATTTATACCGTTAAGGCAGAGGATAAAAAAAAAAAGTATGATATCACTGAATGTTCAGTAATAGAGGATCATTATGGTAATCTACCGTCTCAAGTAAAACCCCACCTACTTTGGGTGTGACTAATTGATTTGGCACTTTTTACTGACAGGGTAAAGAATAGCCTGAATTTTGTTAATGCTGCATACCTGTGTATTTGTGTGTGTGCATCAGTGTCTCAACATTTGATTGTGCACAAATGATGCAACAGAAGTGACTTTTCAAAAATAAACTATTTTTTATACTCTAGCACGTGTGTGTGCATGTGCAAAAAAACTTCAATTGTATATGATAATGTGATGCACAGCTAGTTTTTCTTTATATCTCAGTTTCTCATGTGTACTGAGGCTTCCTTAAGTCTGAATAAAATCAAGTGTCATTCAGATGTCTTGCTTTTTGTCATATTGTCCAATATATATCATATTGATCCAGGCACCAATTGGTTTGAAGTTCTTTAATCTGAATTACAGCCCTGAAGCCAGAGTGAAACAAACTAACTTGAGGGGTAAAAGGACTCCTAAAGAGATTTGTTTGAAATTCTCCCTGAAGTGCCACATGCTGTTTCACATGAGTCATTTTTATTGTATCTACAGTAAATACATTATATTACAGAGTTTTTTCAAAGACATGGTGCTTATTTTATTTTCTACCAATGAACCCTTAAATCGATTCAATTATCTCCTAATAAAGATAATGACAAAAAACAAAAGTCATTTGAGCAATAGGGCTGTCCACATTTAGGTTTAAACTCATTCCCAAAGAACTGGAAAGAAAGCCAACACACTACCAGCATAAAGTATACAGCCAGTAGTTAATCTACATCCATCTCTGAAATTGTAATATAATCACTTAGTTTCTATTGCAAAGGAGAATATGTACTTGTCAAACATATCAAAGGGACAAAACATTTCTGGAACGGCAACAATTCTTATGTCATTCGAAATGAAGAGGTAATGCAGTCTTGATGCAAATCAATGCATTATCCTAATTAATGAGACCATCTAACACAGAACAGACAATGTGGAGCCAAACTTGGCAGATGACGCCAGTGACTCAGTGGGCCAAGCAGTCAGGTCCAGGCTGTGACGCTGATGGACCTAGTCAATCCCTTGGTTTTTTTTGCCAAGCAAAATGATTATCTTAGTATATTCTCTGCTTTACACTGACACACATTCCAAAAGACTTGAATCGCGGCACATACAATGGATCTCACGTTATTTGCTGGTGCATGCACATAACACAGGCACGACCACGATTCGGGATTCCAGTTCAGAATGGTGTCTGCGGCAAAGGCCCCCGCAATGTTTACTTGGGCCCGTTCCTGGGCACTGCCTGATTCAGCTGTCATTCAGCCTCACTCTCCAACTCATTCACCTGCTATGCATCCCGAAGATGAGGAAGCTGAAGAAAACAGTGACTCCCACCAGGGAGATTGTAGCAGGGGCGGTGAAGAACTGGCGGTAGTTGATACGGAAGTACCAGACCACGGCCAACATGACCACAAACACAGGTACCACCAAGCTGCTGGTGCTCAGAGCCAGGCCGGCAGCCCGGATTCCCCCACCGGCTCCGGCTGCCTCCTCCGGGCTGGCCTCCTGTATCACCTGGGACACGTGGCAGTGGATAACACTGTTGTGGGAAATGTTCAGAGAGAGCAGAGTCCGTTTTGGATCATGAAGCAGCTGGCCTTGGTAGATCAACTTGATCTGACGCTCCCGTCCTGAGAAGTACTTACTAGAGACGATAAAGAGAGGATTCTGTAAGACTGTATCAAAGAGATGTGCATTTTCCCCAAAAAGCTTTTAAACCCAAAATGTTTTGGAACTGCTGTATCATACCAACCTCTTCAATAGACCCACTGTATCCTGAGGCTTGAGGACAGCTACCTCCTCAGTGTCATTCAGGAACTTCAAACGAACTGTGATGCTGGTACAGGAGTCTGTTGTGCTCATCTCCTGAACCTTCTCCTCCTCCTCATAGTCATCCTCTTCGTCGTCATCATCATCGTCATCTGGCTGGTATAGGTGAGGTTTCTTCCCCTGTATGTTCAACAGTAAATCTACTCCAGCTCCAGCCGTCCCCTCTCCAGTCCCCTCCCCATCTCTCTCAGACCCAGGGTCACCTTCCTCTGGCTTGTTCTCCTGGGTGGGGGTAGGGGTTTGCTGCTCTGGGTTGTCTGCACTGGGATGCCCTCCACTGTAACTGTCATTGCCCCCTAGCCCAATTAGAGAGGCATGGGCCCCGACTGTAAGGATAGTGCCCAGAATGTGGTCTCCTCGGTCCGCCACGTGCGTGCTGAGCCAAGCCAGGACCAGGGCCAAAATCAGGAGAAACACACCGCCTGCTGCAGTCACCTCGCCTACTAACCCATCCATGGTCAGTGCACACACCGCCATTTCTGTCCTCGGTGGCTATTTAAAAGCAAGAGAAAACACGTTAAACAAAACATCATATTCCTAAAGATGTTGTAGTTGAACCAATATTTTTCGAAGTACAGAGTGAAATGTGATTATAGGTCTGTGTGCAGAGACCTGTGTTGTCACTGGCGTCACTGTCAACGACAGTTAATGTCTGTTGTAACGTTTTGGGAGAAACGTTAGTTAGTTACGTTGTCTACTTTTGCCCGTTATAACATGTCAATCATGTCTTCACTGCTAGTGAACAGCTAGTGCATTGGGCATCCTTACAATAGAGAACTACAGACTGAACAGAAAGGTTTCGATGTGTACACTAATATTAAATGACACATACAAGTAGGTTAGTTAGCGAGCTACAATACAGTACTGTGTAGCTGTTTGTGCTACTATTTAGACCAACAAGGACGACCTTCTTTCGCTAGCTTTAGACATTGACAGTTCTACATACTTTAAAAAAAATTAAAGCATTCTATTGCTTGATATTATACGCGCATTTACATAGTTAAGAATGCTAGGTTTGCTTACCTGTTATGTATTTAAATCATATTTGAAGACAGGCTACCATGCTAAATTTGCCACAAGCCCAACAACACAACCAGAGAAGGCCTACATAACAAAGATGACGTTGCGTGACTACCACGTAGGTCAGTCAACCGCCTACGTAGCTGGGACGCAAACGGTCAAGAGTCACGCCCAAGGAAAGTAAGTAAATGGAAAGCGCACCTCACAAATCCACCCAAAGTCTTTCTCCTACATGGGCTTGAAGTAGACAATAATTCAAAAGCATTCATATATTTTGCATTGTGCATTTTTAACATTTGTGCACTTGTGTGGGTCGATGCTTAGACCTGGACACAAGAAACAACCTGAGCAGTTAGTTGAGTCACTGCCGATTTCTGAGACATTCGAGTGTTTGTTGATCGCTCATTAACAATTCATACAAGAACAGAAATGTAACAACACAATTATTATTACCTCTTCACATAAACAAAAAAGAAAGTTGATTTATCCATACATTAACACTGTAAACAAAGTATTGCAACAATTGTCAACCAACAGTCATTTGGTTATTGTAAAAACTAATGAATTCCCCCACGTGGCTTCTGCCCACTTCCATGTCATTCACCGGATCTCCCCATCATTCCCTAGTAGTAAATACTCCTTCAAAGAGACAGGGATGTTGAATCTACTGATCGATGAGTCAATATGTTTTCCTAAGTGTTGGCGTAGTGTGCAGCGACACAGGTGCTGCAGGGAACGTGGTTGGCTAGTCATCTTCCTCACGGAGTCAAAGAAACATTGATTTGCCTGGGAACAGAGACCAGATGAAAGGGAATAGGAAGACGTTAGGTCGTTCTGGCGATACAGTGTAGGAGAGAGGTGAAAGCAGAGCAACGGACCAACCTCATGTATCTTAGGAGGGATGGACTCCATCCAGTCTTCGCAGGACGGGACCACGGCATAGCAGTTAAGCAATACCTCCAGAGTAGCAGGGGAGAGGAGACAGAGCTTCAGCATCTATATAGAGAAAAGCTGTGCGTTATTACTACAATTACATATTTTATCCTTCAAAACACGCCTACCTAGAAGTGCAAGTATTTTCTTTCAAACAAAAATAAAAGTATGTTTTGGTTGTGCAGATAATGTATCAAAATACACTAAAGTAAAAAAAACAAAAAAACATGACGTACCAAGCTGTTTCCCGCCCTGGCACCGTGGTTGAGCAGAGAGCGTGCCACTACCTCAGGACACTGGTCCGGGAAATCCTCCACCACCTGCAGACACCTCACAAAGTTCTAGCATGTCTCATCTCCCACTTACTGATCATAATGATGGACACATACAACCCTCCCAATGCATTGGCTCCAGAACAAATGCTCTTTAACATTGCTGGCCTTCACCCCAAACCTCAGCCTCACCTGTAACAGACAGTCCATCGGTGTGTATCCTGCACAGTTTTGCACGTCTGCCCTGGCCCCGTGCTGTAGTAGGATTTCTGTGATGCGTGGGCTGCAGTTACTGCAGGCATTGTGTAGGGGTGTGTGGTTCTTCCTGCCTGCAGTGCAGGGGTCTGCCCCAGCTCCCAGCAGCATCTGGACCACACGGAGGTACCGCCCTGCCTCGGCGGGCCTCTCAGCCCCGCCACAGGCCGCGTTCAGTGGGGTCTCACCCTCGCGGTTCTTGGCCGACACGTCGGCCCCGCGGGACAGAAAGAGCTTCACGTGCTCCTCCAGACCCCGTCGAGCCGCCACGTGGAGGGGAGTTAGCTTCGTGTCGAGGGTCAGCACGTTAACCTCTGCCCCGCCATTCACCAGCAGCTCAGCACAACTGGAGCGAGTAGAACCCAACGCATAAGCTCATCCTACGCGAGCATCCAAAACAACAGACCCAACCTTCCACTATGTATCAATAATAGACCGAAAAAAAAATCAATGTATGGCTACCGGGTCGCTGTCACTCACTGTAATGTCGGGGCGGTGTTGCAGAGGTGGAGGGGCGCGCTGCCCTCCTCTGACAGCGGGTTGGGGTCTGCCCCGTGGGCCAATAGCAGCCGGACACAGTCGTCATGGCCACCCACGCAGGCATCATGCATGGCTGTGCTGCCACCAGGGTCGGCGTCCACCTCCGCCCCACGGAACAGCAGCTCCTCCACGCAGCCAGAGTGCCCACTGCTGGCAGCCAGTCGCAGTGCAGACGTCTGCTTGATCTTGGAGCTCAGGGTCCACATTCCTGTTAGAGGGACATGGAGGGACTATTATGTACGAGTAAACATAAACCATTAAGGGGCTAGGATGAGAATATCTACGTAGCTTAAAAAATACACCTGAAAAATCACCTTTTCACAGATTACTTAAAATTGTTACACATCCTCCACCTCTGTCTGTCTTTCATGTTTTATGTTTAGTTGTATGGGCTTCTTTATAGCACTTACCTTTATCAATAACTCATTGAGTAGAATGCACTCACTACTAATCTGTGTTTGTACCACCAAGGTCTTTTAAAATGTAGGCACTTACTGTAAATTGCTTGGGTTAAGAGCATCTACTGAATGAGTAAATATAAATGTAAAATGTATGTGTCCTTGTTGAACGCATGAACGTGTAGGAAAGACATTGTTTTAATTATTCAACTCTTAAACAACATTTAAATAAAACCATGAAATTATACAATTATATACTGCCCTGAATGACAATTACTATACACGTACGTGATATTCTGTGTGGATTTTATAGCATGTATAAAATCCACACAGAATATAACATACGTGTGTGGATTTTATAGCATGTATAAGCTTGCTGTGTCTGATACTTAAGATATCACTTCTAAATTGTATGAATCCCTCTGTGTTAATAATACATACTTTTTTTGCATAGTGACTATTAGGTGTTTTTCTAGGGTGTACATCTCTGGTAAGACAATCCATCTAAATGGTTTGTACACCAACCGTGTGAGATGAAATACAACACAACAGAAGTGGTGTTGTAAAAGCAGAGTACAGACATAAAAGCAGAGAGCCTTGGCTATAAGATGGCTACCATTTTCTAAGATTTTATTAGATGGCTACCATTTTCTATTTGTGAAATCAGAATAAATCACAGTAGCATCACAAAAATGCCTTCCTGGATTTTAGGACCAAAACATTTGGGATAAATAGAAAGGTTCTGGGGATTCTAATGAACACAGATGTGTGGGAATGCAGGCCTGTCCATTTGCTTTGCATTTAACTGATACAAATGATCAAATATTGGTATAGAGCAGCACCACTTCTTTAGATACCTATCAGATAGGAAAACCAATTAACCACCTTGATCTATTAGAAAAAGCATTAGAAGAAGCACTACAACTATTTTCAAATATGCTTTTACTGTGCTTTTTGACACCTACTGGACTGTCAAATAACAGTGGAATTTACATTTTTTTTAAATAATTAACAAAGTAAAACAATACTTTATAATTAAATAGTGCTAGGTGGAAATAAAAAATCATCTCCTGGATGAAACACTTTTGTTATTTAAATGTAAAATGTATTCCCCAAGTGAGGACTCATTGCATACTCTCACATTGACCACTGTGTGGCAGCACTGTGTGGCAGCACTGTGCACATTTGTTCAGTTCAATGTCAGTGTGACAAGAAATACAGCACTTGTTACACCACTGCCTAACTGCTAGTCACACTCAGCCAACCAATGTCCAGCGAGTGTTTAGATGGGACAAGCCACCATGAATACAAATCCTGTCTAAGGTGAAAAACCACTGCACTGCTGGCACTACAGATATACAACCAAATGTGTTGCAACTGAGTTAAATAACATGGGTGAAGAAATGTTTCTATTTGGGGCAAGGGTAGGCCACCAGCAGCACCGGAGCCGCATGCGGCTCTTTTACGGCTCTGCTGTGGCTCTCTGGGGCTTTGACAAAAAAATCTATGGAAATAAATGTGGGTTATTTATATTTTTTGTACAGTGAACAAAGGGAACAGATCATACCTAGGAGTTTAGTCAGATGTCACTGAAAATATATTTAAATTTATATTTAAATATTTTGTAAACTAAAATGTATGTAACATCCTATTATGTCACTGTCAAGGCAGGGGTAGGGTGGCAAAGCAATCATCTTTAGCTTTCCCACCCTGTGTAAAGCAACAATGTAGAATTTTAAAAAGAGAAAAGTCAAGAATTGTCTTTTTATTCTTGTTATATAATTTCATAAATGCAACAAACTATAGTTTTTGTTGTTAGTTTTAGTATAACTATATGTAAAACTATAAGCTGTGATATCAAATGGCTTTTGCAGCTCCAGACACATTTTATTTGGTGGCAAATAGAGGAAAATGGCTCTTTTGGATAGTATTTAGGGCTATAGCAAGCTTAAATAACAGTAAATAATAAAATACAAGTGTGTTTATATTTTGTGTTTGATTTTACCTACCCAGTTCTGGAGCCCACACCATCTCTTCATGTATGGTTTCCATCAATGCGTTGACCATGCAGGGGTCCTTTAATACAGCATACACTCCCTTCATGTCACCACACATGAAGGTGTTGTGGATGGTGGTGTCTCTGCATCTGGCCTCATAGACGCGTACCTCTTGAAGGTCCTGTCGCTGTCTTTGGGGAGTCCTGGCGGGCTGGAACACAGGTGGCCTGTTCATAGCTCTCATTTGGGCCAGTGTCTGCTGTCTGTCCTCCCAATCCTGTAGCTCCTGATCCACCCTCAAAGAGTTCAAGGCAGCTGAGCTGAAGGCAAATGTATCCCTGGACATGATAGCCAAAGCTGGGGCAGAATCTCAAGCAACCTCAGAAGAACGAGAGAGGTTTGAGCAACAAATGTAAAACACTTGAACATGTTGGATGAATACAGAGTGAACTATTACTTGTGCACTGCAGCAAATGCCTCTCAGCAAACCGACTACAGACCTAGAGTTCTAAATATTGCTAAAGGAACATAAATAAAGAATAATTTAATGATAATTAATTAATGAGTTAATAACATTTGAAAGTAAATAATATTTATGTTGTCTTTTTTATAGTATGGCTCTACATAGTATTAATGTTGTTAATATAACGTTCTATTCACTTTGAACCAAACCATAAACTCAAATAAATGTACTGCCCAAAATGAAGTAAATGTTCTGTTTTACAAAAATGTATTTAGTTATTTCGTTTTCATACATACGTCCAAATGTCCGTGTAGAAAAGAACTGTCACAAGTGTTGTTGTCCCAACTTAGGTTTAGATTGTATCTGCTATAATTAGACGGAGAATGAAAGCTGATATTTGGCCTGCATCATGCGCTGAGGTATTCACTCAAGTGGTGGCGATAGTGATGGCCTCATCTCGGACGTCACGCAACGTACTTCGATTACGTAGTTACGTTATGCTTGAACGTGGCGGCGCCAACCTCACAGAAGTTTAGTAAACTGGTTACAACACTATCTACTTTTGCTTGCGAATTTGTTGCCATTTCTATAATCTTTATCATATGGTTACATGAAATGGCATTTTCATTTTCTATAGATCTATTGTATGAAGATAAATAGTCGGTTAGAGAAGACAATAGACGCAAAATCCAATGACTGCGAAGGTAAGATGAAGATATCTTGTTTGTTTGCTAGCCAACCGGAACTAGTAATGTAGTTACTGTAGGCTAGCTCTGGTCCCGTAGTCTCAAGAATATTAGGTGAATGACACATGCTTTCTCATGAGAAAGGCTAACTCACGTTGCAATTTACAACAAATACTTAATATGTTAAATTATATGATGTTTTTTCTTTCAGACGTACAAGTGGAATGGCTTTTTTAATGTTGGGGAGGATCTCGAGGATGAGGTGATAATCATATTCGTTCCAGCATGATAATGTCTATCGTCTCCCACCTGTGGTAATTTAGTAAATTATAAACACCTGCATTATGAGACACAGCCCCCTGCATAAACCCTTAGATGGACATTAACTAGTTGCATGCGGTAGAATAGACTCTGAAATTTAAAACATGTTTGTACAGTAATTGTATCCATTAATATTGTGTTTTAGGACCTACTTGAGATAGACTGGTCTGGTCCATCAGTGTCTGTTACCAGCGTGACCTCCACAGCACAGTCCTGTGTCCTGAGAACCACACCAGCGGTTCCCAATGGCCGGAACTTGCACCAATTATCTACAGAATTGATACCTGCTAGTAAGCGCCTGTCAGCTGGGCCAGCGCCAGAGAACACAACATCAAGCATAATTGGATGTTCTGCTGCTTTGGGATTGAGAGAACTTTCTACTAGTGAACAACTACAGCAATTTTCACCTCCCCAGGTTGATACACTAAGCAGGGGGCCATGTATAACTACCCAAACAAGATCAGGACCAACCCAACAGACTCACTCAGACACTGGAGAACAGCAAGGTACGGCTTTGCCTCAGGATGACTTTGACGACTGGGACGTTGACCTGGCAGACCTGGATGAAAGTGATCCACAGATGGAGACCCAGGCTCTGGTCCGAGAAATCCCTTCATCTACATCCCCGTTTCCGCCCCCATACACAACTCTTCCAATAGATGACTCTGCATCCCCAGCCAAAAGACTACGGACCTCAGCCTGTGGTGGGGTTCAAACTACCCCCAGTGTCGGTCTGAGAACTGTCTCCTCCAATCGATTGTCTGGCCTGCCTGACCATAGACCCCACAGGTCATCATTACCTGGCTCCTCCCCTGTCCCTGGTGCATTTCTTCCTGCCCAACACCTGGACCCTGTGTTCCCTGTCCACACTAAGCCATCCTCCCCTTTCACCAGCCCTATCCTCAGGCCTGTGACGCCCAGGCCAGTCAGAGGGCCTTCTTCCCAGGCCCAGCATTCCTGCACTTCCCCTCTGGTTCCTGGGCTTCGTCACCCTATCACCCCAGCCTCTTTTGGTAGGTTTGGTGAACCTATGTCTTCCCCCAGTCTTACTCCTCGTTCGCTCCACACTCCCGTCTTCACTAACCACCTGGTTCGGCTGGTGTCCAACTCCAACAAACCCCCACAGCGTCCGCGTTCGGACCACGCCCGGCAAAACACGCGCCGCTTCCCTGGCCCGGCCGGGATGCTGCCCCAACAGGCGAGTCTCTGGCCCCGTCCTAAAATGGCTCCCTACTCTGTACATTGCCAATTTGGTCATTGTTTAACCTTGCCCTTAAATATGTGATATTTCAATGCTGATTAAAATCTTTTAGCTGCTAACAAGTGTGTAGGGTCTACGGGGTCAGTTTGGGACAGGAACCACTGTCTGCATATGTTATTGCTAGTCTAATCTAATCAGTCCGTTTGGGATACAAATCCATCGTGGGCTTCCATTCTCTCCCTGAAGCAGCTCCATGGGCAGAGCCTGGATGACATTGTGGTGGCCATTCCTCAGACACCTGCTCACGGCGCCTTGGCTCGTATGGCCAGTCAGGTACTGTCACACACGGTAGCCTATACATTTACACAATGTTGTACTGAGCTTTTGGCTCTACAAATATCGGTTTGCTTTGTGGATTCATGTGTGAGCTTGGTGTGTGTGAACCAGGTTCCCAGCTCTCAGGCGGAGGAAGAGGATTTCAGTGGTGGTCCCTGGGCTGCAATGAAGGCAGACATGGGATTGGATGAAAGGAACCCCTCCTGTTTTCTGCATTCTTACAGTGTGGCCATGGTCCTTCGAAAAGTAACCGCCGAATTGAACATTCAATTCTTTTTCATTCGCTGTTACACTTTCAGTCACCTTTCAAGACATTTTCCTTTGCATAGGCTATATGACAGTGTACCCTTCAAAACGTGCCTAATATATTGAACGTTAGAATCCTTACCTTATATCCTTAGGTTTTGTGTATGTTTTCATGACTTGACTCATCTTGGCTCTCTAAATGTATGTGGTTGCCACGTTCATTGACAATACATTGCAGAGGATGTTTAGTGGCATTCAGTGAGATGCGCTCCACCGGTTAAATAAAACAAGTAGTCAGGAACATTCCAAGTCATCAGAAGATCTGGGGTGAAAGTCGCCTTCATTTAATTATATTTGATGTCTTCTGACAATTTCAGTAGGAAAGTGTTAACGATTATAATATAAAAACCTACTTTATTTTTTTAAAGAATTAAGAGATTTACTTGTAATGATTACATCCTATTATTTATATTTTATACCATATACAGTTTAACTGTTTGCCAAATGTGTGCCCAAGCAAATGACGGAAAACGCACTTAGTAATTTTAAAATAGAAATGCCTTTTATGGATATATGAACTTGTCGGTGGTGACATATGAGACTGGCCAATCTATAGTATAAAATGCACTCTGCTATAATATAACATGCAATCCACAGCCGGACCGGTTAAAACTGTTTAGTGGTTTTCATGCAGCTTTTTTGTATTTCGGACTCATCTGACGGCCTAATCATCCAACAAAATGAAGATGTGCTTATCCTTCATCCCTGGCCTGGCCCACTGTGGATGGCAGTCGGGTTGAGTATTGATCTGGCAACCAATCAGACAGATATTTTGGATGTCTGATAAAGAGGGCACAGACACAGTTAGGCCGGAATATACATTTTATGATTATGAACCTTAGGACAATTGCTTGGCGCGGGCAGTGATGGACATTCAAGTTGTTCCAAGATGTTTATTCTTCTCCAAGTAGAGACATATAATTGGCTGATGGCAACAATGGATCTAAACGTATTTTAAGTTTGCGTTCTTGCAATGAAGAGTTTGGGGAATGTTTTTCAGTGGAATTTGTACAATACAAACTCAACTCATGATGTCATTTTAGAATTGAATATAGTTCTAACTGTCAAGATTCTTCTATTCTCTTACCCGCCTTGCTCTAATCTCTGTTCATATTATTGCATTACGTAAATCTTGTTCATGTACATTTAATAGCCGTTGGAATAAAATATAACCAAAGAACAGCAATAATACAAGAACATGTACATCTCTACATTTATATGGCTTTACGCTAGCAGAGCCATTCAGCTTCATTGACAATGCATTGCAGATGATGTTTAGCAGCATTGCACAATGTTAGATGAGATGTGCGCTCCACTTGTAAAACAAAACAAGCCGTCCGGGAAACCTTAGTGACCGCCAAAGCTTTTTCATGATGCTCATGTGAGGATTATTCCAATTTACAATTATCCCGATGATGGACTTTCTCCATGATTTCATAATGGTGTCTCTTTCCTACTGTCTGTTCTTAATTGTTGTCTTCCATTCTCCCCCTCAGGCAGCCCTTAAACAGCTGTCTAAAAATAAGGTCCCCAACATGGCTGTGGTGCTGAAGAGCATCCTCCACACACATGCTGATGCCAAGGCTGTTTTCAGGGATCCTACAGGTAAGGTCGAACGGTGCTCATGTCGTCCGTGGGCACTTGCCATAACTCTAACATTGGGCTTGTTGTTTTCTTTATTAGATGACCATAAAATGGTAAATCATCCTCAAACACATTTCCTGAGGTAGTCCACATTCTAGTGTAAGACAGTATATTTTGTGAACAGTTTTGGCATTTTGTTGTTTTAGAATCTGTCCACTATTGATTTATGTACGAAATCATAAAACCGGAAAGTCAGGGTAGAACTACCTTAATAGCATGAGTAGCAAGACGTTCTTTAGGTCTTGCGTGTTTTCCAAGTAATCCAAAGGTAACAGTCTTTTATGCCAGATCACATTAGAGGCAATTGGCTACCCATTAGTCTATTATCCTCCAATAAGAACGTGTATGGATTACCCCATTAACCGTTTAGAGTTGGCTCGATGTGATTGTCTTGTACACCTGTTTGCTATCCATTTGTGCATTGGCATTGGCGTGACTTGCAGTGTACTTGTAAAGTAAACTGGAAGGTGAAATGTGAGGTATTGCACTCAGAACATGTGTGAACAGACCTGGGTTGTTTTTGCATTTGGATGCTGTGACAACTACTAGCTGAGTAATGACAAGCAATGAGTCTATTCAAGGCATGTTCACTGTGATACTGTACTGTGTGTCTAGGGGAGATGCAGGGCACAGTGCACCGGCGCCTCCTAGAGGACAGATTAGGGGAGCTCAAGACTGGGGCGGTTCTGCTACTCAAACAGGTAGGACCATAAAACACCTATTTACTCGTGCTGGACTGCAAACTGTTTATCTTATTTTTCCATATTATTGATCAATCATTCTTGAGATATTCACAATACAGTAAAACATTTTTATTTCAAATGTTAGTGATTTCATAATGTTTGTGCTGTGTAAGCGATGCCATTCTGCCTGTCTGCTTTGTGAAGGTGGGTGTGTTCTCTCCATCCCATCGTAACCATTACCTGAATGTGACACCCAACAACTTGCTGAGGATCTATGCTCCAGCCGGCTCCCTCCATTCCTCACTGGACCAGGTGACATGCTGAAACCCAGGACAACCTGCTATAAGGATTATTATTATCTGATGTATACTTTTGAAAATGTTTTCTATTTCTTTTCCTCTATTTAGGAGCATCTATTGGCCTCGCCTGATCAGGGCCCCTGGCTTCCAGGGGCCCCTGTGTCTCGGATGGAGTTGCTGTTTGATGACGCCGATGAGGAGGCAGAGCCGGAGGTTCGGCCCCCACTGGGACCAGCAGCTAGTTCCAGTCGCGGGCCTCTGGGGCTCGTTGCTGCACCTCTGGACCAGTCTTGGGACGCAGGTGTGTGTTTAGAGACACTTAAGACTGTGTTGTTGGGAAAACAACCAGCAGCGTTATCCTGTGTGATTAAACCCATCTGTCTTTGTGCAGATGATCTGGATGAGCTTCTCGGAGAGTTACCTGTGGAGTCCTACTGCCTCTGATACTTTGACACACCTACCAAAACATGGTGTCCTTCTGCCCCCCATATAGACTTAGATTCTTGTTTACTGTGCTTTCATCGACCATTCGTTGCACCATTAACGGTTTTCGGCCTGTTGAGGTACTCAGACGTTTAAGGAACAGAGGCTATCCCTCCCAATTTGAATCACTGTTAAGCAGCCTCACTGCAGGATACACATCCCATGGAACCATGGCTGTTTGAAGACCTGTTGACCTCGTTATTAACTTTATTGCTTTTGCTTCACAGAGCTCTTCATAGCCAGCGACTGTAGGTGTACATAATGTCCTGTAAAATATGTATGTATATATATATATATTAAAGAATACTTCTGTTTAAAGACAATACAGAACTAAACATGGTCTGTTCATATATGCTGTGCCAGAAAAAAGTTTGGTCACCTGCAAAATTCAGGATTTTTACACATTGATGAGTAATAGCGAAGATGTCAGAATGATTAAATAACGTATGGAATCATGTAGCAACCTGAAAAGATACAAATAATATTTGTAGATTATTCAACATATCCCTTTGCTTTGGTGAGAGTTTTGCACACTCCTGGCATTCTCTCAACCAGCTGATGACGTAGTCACCTGTACTGCTTTTCCAACAGTCTTGAAAGCCTTCCCTCATGTGCTTAGCTCTTGTTGGCTTCTTTTCCTTCACTTAGTGGTCCAACTCATGCCAAACTATCTTAATTGGATTGAGGTCAGTTGATTGTGGAGACCAGGATATCTGATGCAGCACAATCTCCAATTAGGTCTTATCAGACCAAAGGACAGGCTTTCACCGATCTAATATTTTTTGCTCGTGTTTTTTGGCCTATGCAAGTCTGTTCTTATTAGTGTCCCTCAGTAGTGGCTTCTTTTTAGCAATTTGACCATGAAGGCCTGATTTATGCAGTTTCTGAACAGTTGATGTTGCAATGGGTCTGTTACTTGAACTCATTTAAATATATGTCAAGAATTTATTTGAGCTTCCATCGCAGGTGCAGTTAATTGCCAATTTCTGATAACGTACTTTCGGCAGCAGAGGTAACTAGGTCTTCTTTTCCAGTTGTCTTTGTGAGAGCCTGTTTCATAAAAAGGGTGTCTGTACTAGAAGAGGCTTTCAAATATCTATACATTTATTTACAGCTTTAAGATATGACTGATCTTACCATAATATAGACTACTAGAGTAAAGGCATGATGGTCTTCTGTATACTAACCATACATTGTCAACAGAACTGTGTATTTCAAAAGGATTCGGGACAGAAATTCGGCAAACTTAACAAGGTGCACCTATTAAGGGCATTCCAGGTGACTATTTCATGAATCTGGTTGAGAGATTGCCAAGAATGTGCAAAGCTGTCAAAGCAATTAATTAAAGTGCCTACTTTAAAGAACCTACTCCTTGAAATCTTTTAAACAGCTTTTTGTTTGGTACATTATTCATGTGTTATTTCATAGTTTTGCATTGTGAAAATATAACTCTAATTCTATAAATATAATTCTACATTGTGAAAAATAGTAGAGCCAAAGTAATACCCTTGAAAGAGTATCTGTCCAAACCTTTCACTGGTACTGTATACTTTTTGTTGGAGGTTACTGTACACTACAATGCCTTGGAATGCACTGACTGACAACATTATTGGGAAATGAATCAGAGCCCAGTTCTTGCCCTTCATTGAACAGAAACGTGATGTGGACTTGGGTGGTTCAAATGGATCCAATTGTCTCCTGAATCCTCTTGTCTGGCTTATTTTCCGCCGCCGATGGTCTTGGCTTTCACTGTTTTTTCAGCTTTAACCATCTGCTTTTCTCCCAACCTATTCGTCTGGCTATGCTCCCTTAGTATGTTGCGTCTGTTTATTATGCATTGACATTGTCTACAGACTTTAGGGGTGGGCTTTTCTGGGGTTTTAGTCTGTATGTGGAGTTAAACCCTTCTAGCCGACTATTCATTCTGTTCCTTCTGGGGAACCCCGGGCCCCACAGCCTTTCAAACAGGGTCTTATCTAAGCTGAACCAGCAAGAATGGTGGCCCTTTGCCAAGCTCCCCCAAACATTACTAGCACAACCCCCCTTTTTCAGAGGCAACATATTCGGGTTTAAGAACCTCACCTGTCAGTGCTGTGTTTTGCCGTGTTGGCGCTGTTGCTTTGAATGTGATATACTGTATTGGGTGAAAGCATCTGCCTTAAACTTCAGTCTGCCCAATTCTGCAGTAATTAATAACCTGGGCCACTCCCCTTAGATGCTGTGTCCATAGTTCTTCACCTTTAATACTCATTAATTATCAAGATTATTTATTGTAATAATGAATGTTTAATTACTTAAATCTTCACAGTGGATCTGGGGCACTTTTTGTTAGTTGATGAAATGTCCTATCTGCAGTTGTTTTCTTTTGACTCAATCCTGGAGGAGAGAAGGCCTTTTCATACTGGTACAACGGGAAGCTCACTTTCTAATTTTGAAGATGACTATTCATGATTTGGATTCACATGGATAGTTTCATCACAGATGACAAAGAGCCAGATAGCCAGACGCATCAGGTCCTCATTTCCTCTCTTTGTGAAAGGATGCTTTTAGAGTGAGATGGAACTGAGCTGACAACGGCTCATTGATGAAACTTAAAAATACAATGTTTGATTTTTTTATAGGACCGCAGAGCACATCTTAGTATTTGTTTACAGAGTTGGTTTTACCTCACAAACGCATCCTGGAAGATACTTGACTTGCCTTCTACTAGATGGTCCAGATACACTAGAGATGGCACTGCTTGGTGAACTAATTGCTTCTCATTCATACAGCTTTCTTCTGCAGCCTGGGAGCTTTGGCAAGTGAGGTGAAAAGGCTGGGTCATGAGTGACCAATCTAAACTCAGCATAAGGTCCAGTTCTTGTTGATACCTATTCTAGTTTGCTTGCCAGTCCCACTTAAGTGAAACATTGTTACAGTGTAATCCTATGATAGATAGAAGTGTTGAACCCAGGTCATTAGCTTAATAGATCATACATCCCCTTTAGATGGATGTCGTTTATGTACCAAACATTTGGTAAATAATAAAGACTAATCCCCAACCCTGGAGACTGCTAATCCTTGTAAAACTATGCTCATTAACTCAACAGGAAAGGGAAGATTATCTTAATTATGTCGTTAAGGAGCTGGCAACACTGCAGCTGCCTGGGCTCACTGTGAATGTATTTAAAAGAAGTGTTGTTATTGATATACTGCACATTGGAGTAGTTTGATTCTGTGTGTGGGTTCTTGTCAGACTTTAGTTCTGAGATCAGAATTCAGAATGGTAGGCCAGTTTGGGTGTTATGATTTTGAATGCAGGCAGTATTCAATGTAAGTTGGTCAGGTAAAGGATTCATCTTCAGTTTTATAGTCAGTCGCACACACTCTACAATGGTGTGGCAAGACTTGCCTACTGATTCTGAACTTATCTTTAGTAAAGTTGTGGCCTGCAGGCTGCGATTCTATCAGTATCTGTGACTCCCAATTTCGGAATATGATTTTGAAGGACTGCCAAGAAATACCATTGCCAAAGAGCAATATCTACATTTGCGTTGACTATAAATAATCAGCTTGAAGTTGTTGCCTGTTCCATGATTTTCTTAAAACATCTGGAAGCTTTCCTAAAATGTCATTGGTTTCCATACATCTTATTCAGGGGAATTACAAATTGTTATCTAGTCTGTAAATCCTTGTTAAACTGGTTACCAAAAGTTACCAGAATGGGGAACTGGGTAGGCCAATTTCTCTCAAATAAACTGGAAAATATGACTTAAAACTGATCAAGTAACAAAAGAAATTGCAATGCTAGGAAGTTGACAGCCAGCTGTCTATTAAACACCAGCAACTGTAGACCCACTAAAGCTGCAGGCCTTGTGGACTACTAAGTCAAGTCTGTGGACCTTGGGATGCATGGGACATAATTCAGTGATTTTGAAGCTTAAAATGCTAACTGGCTAGCCATTTCACACTGGTTAAGTTTTACTGGCACCATCCTGCTTAGCAAATGGTCTTCTTCCAAACTGGGCTTAGACAAGTGTTTCTCCACTTTATAACACATGTCCACCCTTCTTGAAAAATAAGTGAGTTGTCTGGCTTGAGCACCTGGATGAAACATGTTTGGCCCAGAAGTTCTGTGTTTCATAGTTGGTTAAACATTTAGCTGTTGAAACAGCAGGAAATGAAAGTCTCTACTTTTGACTCATATACAGTGGGGAGAACAAGTATTTGATACACTGCCGATTTTGTAGGTTTTCCTACTTACAAAGCATGTAGAGGTCTGTAATGTTTATCATAGGTACACTTCAACTGTGAGAGATGGAATCTAAAACCAAAATCCAGAAAATCACATTGTATGATTTTTGAGTAATTAATTCGCATTTTATTGCATGACATAAGTATTTGGTCACCTACCAACCAGTAAGAATTCCGTCTCTCACAGAACTGTCTCCACTTATTACCTATATTAACTGCACCTGTTTTAACTCGTTATTTGTAGAAAAGACACCTGTCCATACACTCCATCAAACAGACTCCAACCTCTCCACAATGGCCAAGACCAGAGAACTGTGTAACAACATCAGGTATGCAATTGTAGACCTGCACGAGGCTGGGATGGGCTACAGGACAATAGGCAAGCAGCTTGGTGAGAAGGCCACAACTGTTTGTGCAATTATTAGAAAATGGATGAAGTTCAAGAGGACGGTCAATCACCCTCGGTCTTGGGCTCGATGCAAGATCTCACCTCGTGGGGCATCAATGATCATGAGGAAGGTGAGGGATCAGCCCAGCTGCAGTGTGTGCAAACCTGCTCAAGAACTACAGGAATCCGTATTCCTGTATTTATCCAATTATATGTATTTATCCAACAGTATTTATCCAATTCATATGCCTTGACTGTACGGCAAATATGTTAATTTTGACTACTGTATAAATACTTTTGGATGTATATAGCCTTTGGTACTAAATTGAAAATGACATGTTTGTATTGTCAGGTGTTGTGGTAACCGCATAATGTTTTGGGTATGCATGTCATGGGAGGGAATTTTATCTGATTCAAAATATAAAAGAAAAGGTCAAATGTTTAGGGAAATCATACTTGGTCTTCAGCATTCCTTACCCTTGAATTGGGTTGAATTATTCAGTGAGACAATTACACGCCTTGTTATGCCAGAAATGTATCAGAAATTTGTATGTATTCCTTAAAGATTTAGTCAGACATAAACGTGCACAAAAAATCAGAAACCAGGTTTTAATATTTCTGTCCATTAATGATTTCTGAGCACTTGAGTCATTTTAACAAATGGCAATTGATTTTGTATTTAAGAGACACACTTATCACACATTAATATAGGGTATTGCCACAAAATACTGTATAACCGTGGTTCAGCGTAGTAAACTAATCATGTGTCAGACCATTTGAGCTACACCAAGCATTAGCCATCAGACATAGGCCACTGGTTTGATGTCTCAGCTGTGGTGGTCCTTCATTTAAGATAAAGAAAAAATAAAACAGACAACTGCTTGTTTAGGCACATGGAGAAAGCTGACTAAGTGAATGGATAATTCTCTTTAGCTATCAATTTGGAGATTATTTGCCATTGGCTTTAATTAGTATATGTTGTACAAAGTCTGTCTAAAATTGCTATCTAAAAGACTTTCCTGGCTCATTCCTTTGATTTACCAACAAAGTCTCAAGAACTGGCTCATTCCGGCATGGGGCTGCCCAGAGGCAAGTGCTAATACATTTCTCTGTTTAGAAGCGCAAATGTAAATGAAGTCTCGCCTAGAGCAGATGGATGCCCTAGCTGCGTAGCCATCAGTCAAATTTAGCTCAGGTGCCAGCTATGTTGTTCGCATACCATGCTGCTATATGTTTTTATTTGACTCCAGTGAAGCAGCAGATACTCTCGCTGGGCTCCAGAGAAAAAAAAAGAATAACAAGACACTGATACAAAACTGAGACCACAAATATAATAATACAACTACAATGTGGGCATTGTGTGTTTGTGTGTGTTTTGGATTCGGTGTGTATTGTCTCTTTAGATTAGACATTTCTTTTCTTTGTCTTTTTAAGAAATGTTTTATACATTCTAACAACACAAACAATGCCTGCTATTCCTGAGATTTATTTCCCAATTAAGGCACTATTTTTGAATTGTCTGAAATAGTTGACAGTTGAATAATATAATGTAGTGTCTACACTCCAAATGAACTCTTAACTACACTCTTGAGTAAAGTATCATTTTCGAGATCAGCATATTTTCTGTTTTGATTGATGTGGCCCTACCCAACAACAGAATGGTGCTGAGGTTTAATCAAAATGTAACAACTTACTTCATTGTAAGCCTTTAATGTATTGTTTTTTGTAACTCTAGGATCTTCATCCTATCATTGAACATATTAAATAAAGAAAAAAAGTATGTATATTTATAAACTTCCTTCATCATTAAAAATACTTCTCTGGTGGGTCACCAAGCAAATGCCTTTTACAGGGTTGGGTCTCATCTGTGGCAGTCCACAGCACGGATAATTGGAGAAAATGTATATATTTAAACTGTTAATGTAGAGGGCTAGCTTACATGAGGGATTCCTCATGAAAACCAGACAAAAAAGTTGAGTTGTCACACAATTTAATTCATATACAGACATGCTCAAATTTGTTGCTACACCTACATAAAAAAAACCAAGAATACACAATTTTCTCTGAAATAACTTCAAATTGACAAAAAAAAATTGTCATCCACCATTTTAATAAACCACCAGTTTATTCTATATTTAATAGAAATCTGACTTTCCTTTCGATTTTCTATTCAACATAACATTGTAACGGCATGGAAAAAAGTAATGGGAACCTTAACCTAATATTTTGTTGCACAACCTTTAGAGGCAATCCCTGCAATCAAATGTTTTCAATAGCTCTCAATGAGACTTCTGCACCTATAAACAGGAAGTTTGGCCCACTACTCCTGAGCAAACTGCTCCAGTTGCTTTAAGTTTCTCCAGACTACAAGTTTCAGCTCCTTCCATAGATGTTCAATAGAATTAAGATCAGGACTCAAAGAAGGACACTTCAGAATAGTCCAATGTTCTTATCCATTCTTGGGTGCTTTTAGCTGTGTGTTTTAACCTGCGACTAAGACAGAGCTTTCTGACACTGGGCTGTCCATTTTGCTCCAGAATGCCTTGATAATCTTGAAATGTCATTGTGCCCTGCACAGATTCAAGGCACCTTGTGCCAGATGCAGCAAAGCATCCCCAAAACATAACCAAGCCTCCTTTGTGTTTCACTGTAGGTATTTTCTTTGAAAGCTTTATTTTGTCGCCTGCGAACATAGAGCTGATGTGATTGCCCAAAAAGCTCCAGTTTTGACTCATCTGTTCAAATTATATTATATTCTCCAGAAGTATTTGGGCTTGGCAATACGCATTTTAGCAAATTCCAGTCTGGTTTTTTAATGTTTTTGTAGAGCCCCCTTTCACTCAAAAAGTGACAGATGGTACAATCTGAAACTGATATACTTTCACTCTGGAACTTGTATCTCTTTGGCAGTAATAGAGGTCTATTTTCCTCCTGTGGTCGTGTCCAGGCAGGTTGGCTAGTGTTCCATGGACCTTGAACTTCTTAATATTATTTGCAAATGTTTTCACAGGAACATCAAGCTGCTTGGAGATGGTTAATTATTTTTTTCTGATCTCCTTTTCCCTGGTCCATGTTGTGTGGTGCACACAATGATACTAAACTACACAGTGACACTTTTCTCCATTTAAATAGGCTGAATTACTGATTAAGATTAAAGACATTTAATAATAATTTGTCTAAAATATCACTACATTCCAATTATTTACTATATTTTCAAATGTTATCAGGCCATTTTAGAAAAATCTTTTAGAACAAGCAATAATTTTTTGCTTTATTGGCTTTCTCTTGTTTTATTGTATGATATACCATTGGCTTTCAAATATACATGATACAGTAGGTTTTTTTCTACTTCATTTCTTAGGAGGAATGAGGCGTTATTTGACCACGTCTGTATGTGTGACTTTTCTGGGTCCTGCTATAAGGGTCCTTTTCTATAAGTCATTGGTGTGATGTAAAATTACACAGCCCGCCCTATAATATTTTTGTGAAAATGTATAAATATTTGCTAAAAGTATGAATTCATGATCATTGTAAATAATTATTTTGTTAAATATGCTGCTTAACATAATATACTCGACAGGCATATAAAAGACCCAGAGTTGGATTCCTGCTAGTTCTGCAGTCATGGCCCATTTTATACAACAACATCAGAATAACTGGCAATGTACCCAATTACAGCTGTCCATTTACAGAATGCAAATCCTAGAAATATCAACTGACGGCATCCATCTTTAATCAGTGTTCCAATTCATGCTGTAATACTTACAAATGTGTCATAACTTTTAGAGTTATACAGATGCTCCTCCGCAAGTGCATATGCCTGTTTCAAATATTCTTTTCATCAACATACTAAAGCATTTGTCTGTTCATGTCGTCTCTTTTTCAGCCGTCCTGTTGTCATGTCGGCCACCCACACAAACATGCCCTCACCACTCCAGAGATCATCTCATGTTCATCCATGTTCCTGTCCCTAAGTTTTCTGTTTTTGCCGCACATAGCCACTCTCCTCTCTTTATTTCGCTCCCCCTCTGTCTCCCCCTCCGTCTCCCCGTATTAGCTCACACACGCGGACAGGCTCACTCCACTCCACTTCCCTACCACCCCCCCCCAGCAACACACACTGGTAAACATCTCTGGGTAAGACGCTTCAACGCACGTTGTCTCGTTCAGACATTCTGGATTACACGTCTATATCACATCTACCGTACACCAAAGACAGCCCCAACATGCAGTGTTTATAATCAGACTTTCTCGTCTCTTCTTCCCTCTCCCTCCCCACCCTAAATCGTGCTTGATCTCCCCCCTCCAGTCTGCCCACACCGGCCGGCACCCCAACAATCTGTGTCCTGCAGCCATCCATCACTTGGTCAGTGGTGAGATGGGGAAAACGAAAACCGACGTTTGGATGAGAAAAATGGGAGCGAGAGGAAAAGAAAAAGCCGATTCAATAAGAGACTTGGCTACGAGGAGTGTGTTTGTGCGTGCTTTGCCCCCCTTCTCTTCCCCCAGCTCGCTCTCGCTCGCTCTCTCTCTCTCTGCCCGAGTGTGTGCGCCTCTCGTCTCTCCCGGTTCCACTGTTGTTCACTGGCTCCACGGATGAGCTGGGAAGAGGAGGGAGAGCGGCTGCGTCTGGCCAGAGGACAGCGGGAGGAGTTGGGATCGGCGCGATTAACCGGCGGCTCTGATCATCAGCGGCTCTTTCTCCATTCCTCCCCGACTCTCCCCCCCGTCTCCCTTCTCTCTCTCTATCTCTCACGCCCACTCTCAGACTCACTCACACTCACACACAGGCTGGATGTCATCTCGCTAGGCTGAACGAGAGGTGCTTATAGGCTTGTCATTAGTCGCGCAGGAAGCTCCAGAGAGCTGGGTGTTTGTGTGTGTGTGTGTGTGTATGCGTGTATGCGTGTGTGTGTGCGTGTGTGTTTCTGCGCATCCCGCGGTGTGTAAAGTGGGGACACTGAATGCAGAGATTGTTTTGATTGGCTCTTGGCTGAAATGACTCTTGCTCTGTGTCACAGTGGACTTACCTCTGGGATCCTGTCAAGGAAAACAAACGGTTACTCAGAGAAGGGGGGTTGGGGGAGGGTTGTGAGAGGCTGGCATCCACAGTGCTAGGCACAGAGAAAGACTGGGGGTTGCCCTAGGGGAGGTCTCTCCCTCTCCCCTATCTGGAGTAGGGACCTGGGGGTGACCTCATGTCTCTAGGTCTGTGTCTTTGGCTGGTTACTTTCCCTGAGCTGCTTCATGCAGTTCCCTGCGTCTCTTACTGTCTGTGCTTCAGGGGTCTTCGGGGCTCCAGCTCAGCCTCGCCGCTTTCCTCCGTTTCTTCCTTGAACTGAACATGTGACGACGTGCTGCTCTGTTGGTTTTGCTCTAGGTGGTAGTTCGTTAGGTCATGGCTCTCATTGTGTTTCCCCCCTCTCTCTCTCTCTCTCTCTCTCTCTCTATCTCTTTCTCTTTTTCTCCATCTATCTCATTCTCTCTCTCTCCCTCTCTCTCTCTCTCTCTGTAGTTGAGCGTGTGTGTGCGTATCTTGGCCTCCCAGGCTCCGGGGCCCAAGGGGTCATGATGGACCTGAAAGAGAGCAGTGGCAGTGAGGGAAGCCACGAGAGCTCCAGCGTGCGCCCGTCCTCCTGGCAGGCGTTCACCCACACCAGCACGCTCCACGGCCTGCGCTTCGTCTTCCCGTACGGACGGCCCAGTCCCCGGCGACTGCTCTGGGCCACCACCCTGCTCGCCTGCATGGTCCTCCTGGGCCTGGAGAGTGCGGAGAGCCTGACTCACTTCCTGTCCTACCCCCACTTGACCAGCATGGACGCCGTGGTGTCGGGGAGCCTGGTCTTCCCCGCTGTCACGGTGTGCAACCTGAACGCCTACCGCTTCAGCCGGCTGACCCGCAACGACCTGTACCACGCCGGGGAGCTGCTGGCCCTGCTGGACGTCCACCTGAGGATTCCCGAGCCCCAGCTTGCCGAGCCCCACGTCCTGGCCTTCCTCACGGCCAAGGCCAACTTCACGGCCTACAGGCCTAAGCCCTTCAGCATGCACGAGTTCACGGATCGCGTTGGCCACAACCTCGAAGAGATGATGCTCTACTGCCGCTACCAGGGCCAGGAGTGTAGCCACGAAGACTTCAAAACCGTAAGTCCACTCTCCCCGTCTTCGCCCTGGTTCAATCTTTATTGGGCTTCATTTCCCGCTGCTGCCCAGAGGGTCTGGAAGTTTCCAGACAGTGGTTAGTGCTTGGTCGTTTTTTTTTTTTTCTTTCACCGTTGAGTTGATTTGATGTTTGTTGATGGCTGGTGCTTTACCCGCCCACGCTACTGTGCAGAACGTCCCCTGCTGTGTACATCTCTTGACATTTCTGTACTACTACATCTACAGGTTGTTTTTAGTGAGTATACTGCAAGCACGCTCTGCAGGTGTCTCGCTGTTCTTTCCTGTATTCCATCCACAGGCTTACATCAGGGCTTGTGCCAGTGTTTCTTCAGGAGTAATGTGTTGTCGTGGGGGAAAAGGTCGCAGAGGAGAGTTGTGGGAGAATTTTACAAAGAAACTTTGTTCTGTAGAATATCCACCTCATGATCCTCAGCATACAGCTGATATCATCTATATTAGGAAGTTCCAAATAACATTGGTAAATGCATTCCTACAACCATGTTGTCTTATGGGAAATCTGCTATAGGCAGTTAGCATTGTCACATGTTGCATGTGACATCTCTACATACAATAGTCTGGGCACGCTTATCTACACTTACTTACATGTATTGGCCTGATAAGTATCACATGCCAAATGTGATACTTTAGCCAGTATGCACCTTATTAATGTTATGTCCCAGAACATGATGGTGATTTACCTGATCAGCAGTAAAACCCTTAATTTCCTAAAATAAACATCCTTAGATTAGACTAAAGATTAAATATGTCTTCTTATTTAAGTCGTTCCCTAAAATAAGTCTAGGAGGTAGGATGGTTTTAGCTCAAGTTACCCTTGAATTGACCCATGTTACATTTATCCTGACTTTCCCCTGATGCTCCCCATCCAGACTGCTTTTTCACTGTTCCAAGCCGCTGCTTAAAGGGTAGGAGGAATACAAATGCCTGAATCCCCTGTTTTGTCCCAAAACCCACAGAAACTTCTGTTTATCTGTGATTGCATTATAAATTGAGCACTGACTGCTTGTCAGAATACATGACCCCATCACGGCACTCTCAAATGAGCCTAAAAACAAGAGGAATATTTATCTTACGTAGGAAACAAAACAACAAGTCGACTTGAAAAACAGATAAACTATTCTACTCTGGGGGTGTCTGATTCTTCGATTTACTGCTTGTTTTGTTTGCAGAAAGCAATTCATGTGTATTGTTGTAGCCTCTTGAAGTGTGCCTTGGAGGATTAATTTTTTATGTTTCCTTATTCACCTTTGGGCATGTCGACAATGATTTTTACCATGATACAGTGCCAAAGCTGAGGAAATGCAGCGGAATCAATTGGTTGTGCTACAGGTCTGTCAATAGTCCCCATACAAATGTAATACAGGCGTGTTTGTTAGCCACCAAATAATAGCTTGTAATAGTTGTTGCCCTGTTGCTTATGTTGCCCAACTACAGCACTTATTGCCCAGCAGCTCATGGTGCCCAACTACATATCCTTTCCCCCAAGTAAAGCTCTTGTTGTCCTGCTACAGCCCTTGTTGACTGCTTCTTTTTGCCCAGTTACAATTTTTTTTGCCCATTGAGAGATTTTGTAGCCCAGTTACAGCTATGCAACAAACAGTTTTAGCCCGCAAGTTCTCAAGATGCAGATGCTCTGGCTTAAGAACAGGTTACTAGTAATCCGTTTTCCTCAGTGCTTTCTCACTTTTACTCACTAGCCACACAGCTGTTGTAAGCACAGGCCCAGCCCCTAGGCTCTGATCTGCTTTAGATTCAATAAATGAAAATATCAGAGGCAGTACTTTCATTCAAACCCGGTGTCTGCTTTGGACTGCCTCCGTTAAGGCTGCCGATTGTTATAGTCACAAATGGATTCATATCTTGGTTTTTCACACTCAATGCACATGCACTAATAGACATGGCACCATTCATGTGTAAAGTAATGGCTTGACTGGCTCTGTGATTTATCTATACCTTTTTCATGTGTGCATCAGGAGCCCAGAAGTACTTTATTTTCCTTCTTTTGGGGATGTCTATCTACAATATGACAGCTAGTCAATCAAACATGTTCATTTTTCTGGATGACAAGAATATCAAACAGGAGCCATAGGAATTTCACTACAGATTATTTTGACCCTCATTGGACCTCTGTGTGAGTCATGTTGACAGTCTATCGAAGTTACTGTCATAATCTTTGTTTACCGCCAGTTGCCTTAGTCTCTGCCTTCTTTTCTTGCACAAAATGATACCACCATCTCCTGTTGACATGTTTTGCTTTACATACAAATACTGGCTTTGGGTCAAGTTCAGGCGTAACAACAACTTCTTTGTTCAAACAAGGGTATAATCTGTTTAATTAGTCTTTTTTGCATAAGGCCTAATCTTTTAGGAAATCATAATAAGTCTTTATAGCCTTTCTGTAATAAAACATCTCAAATGACTGGATAGCCTTTCTGTCATTAAGTATTTCAACTGACTGGATAGCCTTTCTGTCATAAAGTATCTCAAATGACTGGATAGCCTCTCTGTAAAACAGCATCTTAAATGACTAAATAGCCTTTCTGTCATAAAGTATCTCAAATGACTGGGTAGTCGTTCTGTCATAAAGTATCTAAAATGAATGGACGGCCTGACATAGATTTTGTTCATGGCTTTTGTTCATGGCTAAAAAAGATTTTGTTCATGGCTCAACCTGCCGATGACTGTGATCTGTTATGTATGTGGTTGCAAAACCAGCTTTATTTGCATGCAATCAACATATATTTCTACATATATATGCTGTGGAAGAAGTGTTCTAGTTCGCCGCATGAACAACTCTTTTTTTTCCTCTGTAACAAGGCTTATTCCTTTCTCTCACTTATGGTCTGTTCAAACTTCAATTGTTAAAATGAGGTTAACATAGCTTGTTGTTGAATCTGACACGGGAAATCCATAAAAATAATAATAATGCAAACAGGTAAAAAATTATAATTGTCAACTGCTCCTTTGGACACATTGGGCACATTTGCTACAGGCACCACCCACGGATTACTGAAATGAGAATACTCAGTCTTGGGGCCCAAAGATGGAGGTATGAGGGCCGGCCGTCAAGGAGCTGTTTGCTCAGCATAATTCTTCTCCTGTCTACATACCTTTAACAACACAGACTGTGAGGAAGGCATCACTCACTCATTCATACCGTTCTAAAACGGTCCTAATGGTCTTCAGCTGTCCTGTTCATGTTCCCCTGATGAGGCTGAATTGATTTCAGGTAGGTTGTATCAGGATTTTGCCAGCTGAGCAGCTCTTGTTTCTTGAGCTCTGGTCACAGTAGCGATGGAGTGACGCGGATGAAGAAAGCAGTTACTAATCCAGCTAGTTAGGTAGAGTTTGGTGGAATATTTCAAAGTTGTGTGTATTGCACTGGTTAGATCATCGTTAATCCCATACCTTTTCATTAATTTGAAGTTCGACTGGCAGTCTCAGATACATCGTAGGCTAACGTTAGAGCTGTGTTCGAAACAACCTAAAGCAAGACCAAGTCAAGACTAAGACCGATGCAAATTGAGTCTGAGTTAAGACCAAATGAAGACTAGAACAACGGTCAGTAGCTATAGTGGAGGAAAAATGTTTTTGATCCCCTACTGATTTTGTACGTTTGCCCACTGACAAAGAAATTAGAGCAGTCTATCATTTTAATTGTAGGTTTAATTGATCAGTGAAATAATAACCAAAAAGAAATACAGAAAAATGCATTTCAAATAAGTTATACCAGTATTCCAGCCTGACAATGACCCAAAACACACGGCCAAGGCAACAAAGGAGTGGTTCAAGAAGAAGCACATTAAGGTAATGTTGTGGCCTAGCCAGTCTTCAGACCATCCTATAGACAATCTGTGGATGGTGCTGAAGGTTCGAATGGCCAAACTTCAGCCTCAAAACCTTAATGACTTGGCGAGGATCTGCAAAGAGGAGTGGGACCAAATCCCTCCTGAGAAGTGTGAAAACCAGGTGGCCAACTACGAGAAATGTCTGACCTCTGTGATTGCCAACAAAAGTTTTGTCATAATGTTTTGCAAAGGGGTTTCACTGAGTAAAAATGCAAATCAAATCAACTTATTTGAAATGTGTTTTTCTGGATTTTTTGTTGTTATTCTGTCTCTCACTGTTAACATACCTCGTTGTTGAATCTTGGATGGGCAATCCATGAAGATAATAATAATGTACCAGGTTAAAATTGATAATTGTCCACTGTGCCTTTGGACACATTGGGCAAATTTGCTCCAGGCACCACCCACAGATTACTGAAATGAGAATACTCAGTTTTGGGGTCCAAAGATGGAAGTATGAAACTATATAGCTTGGTTGCCCAAAGCAACATGTACTGTTTTCATAGAGCCATTGCTCAGCATGCAGTACATTTCCATTGTAAATTTAAATGTGGAAATAGGAATGTTTATTTAAATATTATTTGGATGCTATTTCAATTGAAATATTGTCCCGACAACTGTTGTTAGTGAGAATAGGCACTTAGTCCCCCTGCTCTGGGAACAGCATTTGAGTGACATGTTGATGAATGACTGCAGGGTGAAATGTGGAACATCGGAATAGAATACTGCACCCATTTGTTTTCCATTGTAGTGATGTAGTGCATTATGTTTTTGTACATTCTAAAACCTGTGTTTATCCGTCTGAATAGCCAAATGCAAATATTTGTGTGTGTGAGCTTGAGAAGTGTGAAAATCATGAAAAAGTCCCATAATGTGTGTGTAAGGTGGGAAGTGCGTGTGTGTGTGCGTGCGTGCGTGTGTGCGTGCACGCACGTACGCACGTACGTGTACGTGTGTGTACGGAAAGGCTTTACATAAACTCTGAAGTGTGACTGTAAGTGTATTAGGTAACGCCGCTTTGCCGTTTCATGACGGCGGCCCTGATTAAACGCTGATTGATCACACTGACAGGCTTCATCAGTGTCTGCCAGACTGAATGCAGCTCAACGTGAGAGAACCCAGTAGTGTCCGTCCACTCATATCGATGTCCCCCGAGCGGGGCCAGAGCGGGCCCTATCGCACACTCACCCCTAATGAGAGCCGTTCAACCCGCTCTCATCCCTGCCAGACCTGCGGCTCTATGTCACACAGACGCTAATTAGCAGCACGTTTGACCCAGCCAACGACTCCCACCACAATGGACGTTTTTCTTTTTCGCCACTGCTATTTTGCCCTGTTTGGCCCTTATCACCTCGCCCGGCTGATTGTAATAGATTAGCTTAACCCGCTACCATCGAGACGGCGCGGAGGGGGAGGGCCGCTCTCCCCCTACTGTAGTTGCCTCCCCTTTTTTTTTTTTTTTTACTCCGGGTTTCACTCTTGTAGCATCTTGTTAACGTCCTCGGTGTGAATGGATTCATTCATCGGTAATGTGGCTTCACAAGTCCATTGGCCGTTCTCGACAGGGCACCGAACAGTCTGTTAAAGGGCAAGAGAGGATTCCGGAATTCTCTTTCCCTGGCTTTCTGAATGGAGGCCAACCTGTTTGTCAGAATCCACCAGCAGAGAGAGACCGGGCCTCAAATGTGCGAGTCTTGGTGTTTCTTCGAAAGGCGCCGTAATAGTCCGCATAATCCGAGGGTGAGTTATGGCGGCCTCTGCGAAAGGGGGTGCAGCGTTTTGTAAGGGAGCGACGGAGGGGAGGACATGTCAGTGAAGATGGAGGGACGTTGGGAGAAAAAGAGACGGGCCATAGACGATCAGTGAGGTTGAGGGAGAAGGTGTCGAGGGGAGGAGAGGGGGAGCTGGACTGGACCTTAAAGCCGGCGCGGAGAGGGAAGATGAATTCGGCCCGTTACCACGGCAGCCTGCCCTGGAGACGTGCTTTATGACGGGCACAGCGGGAGGGGACTGCGTGTGCATGTGTTCCAGTATACCGGCTCCTTTTCCTGTAGTGTATCACAACGCGTGCATTTGTGTATGCCTGTTCATGAAACATTATCAAGACATGTTTGTATGTGTTGTGTGTGACAGATCGCAGTGCTTTTTCTGTGTTGGTGTTTTGCCCTGTGTCTGTTTCTCATGAGCAGTTGTCCTTTTATATGCCTCTGTCGACCTAGCTGAGGTGCGCTAGCTCACAGCCTTAGATGAAGTTCTTCCCTACATGTACCCGGATGGATACTAACCCATAAAAAGTGCTACCTCTTAAACCGAACTTGTAGATTTTCTCCTGCTCTATTAGCCTGTCGACGCACCCCATTTATCTCCTTTACGCAACTGTTGTCTTGTTTGTCCATCGTCTCGGCCTCTCTACCCCAGTCTTGTTTCCCTCTGGTATTCTGCCCCCTTTTAATCTGATGAAATAACCACACACACACACACACACAGACTGTGTTTAATAAACACAAGCACAAGATCCAAGATCCAAGAGATTTTGTAGCACAACGGGTTTTCGGCGACTGAGGTGGTTTTAACTAATCCGTTACATTGGAGTGGTAAACAACGTCAATTATTTATAACCACTACCGTACTTTAGGTTTCACAGTGGAAATAAGAGTCTGCCAGAAAACCTAGACATCTCCATGTACTTAAGTTGTTCTACCGTATTTATAGACATGGTCAAATTGGCAAATGTCACAACTGTCAGTCCCAAAGGCCCCTTTCGAACCTGAAAGACGGGAAAACATACCACAATATCAAGGAATGTTTATATATAAACCCCAGTCTATCTCTGTCTCTGTCCCCCCCCCGGGCATGTCTGCAGACAGCACCCCAGTCATCTGTCATAGGGGCAGGCTGACGCCATAGGGACACCTGGACTAAACCACAGAACACTAGGAAATAAATCCATCAGATGTCCTGAAAGGGCTTTACTACTGTGTTCAAGTCTGAGGAAAAATAGCCGTTTGGGCAACGGCGGCACTGCACCGAATTGGAACTGTGAGTTTGTGATGTAACGCCTCCTCTGTTCCCTTCACAGATGAGATCCTGTTTTATACAAACCACACTGATGAGGTACAAACACCCATAGGCTGTTATTCTGCTTCGAAAGTTTTCTGATAAATGTGGTGTTATTTCTTTCTTACTATCATACTGCGCCGGGGGCAACAGTGAAAGATACTTAATTAATACAACATCTTTAGTAGGTTCTATGTTTCTCGAAATAAGAGACCATGGCACCTTTCTCTTTCCTTTCCTTTTGTCCACGGCTATATATTGAGTGTGGGACATCCCCCCCCCCTAATACAAAAATATGCCCAAAATGTTCCCCCCTAATATATTGTTATATAAATAAAATCAATATGTGCTATGCTTTGACAGGCAACCATACACTGGTGTCCAAAATAATCATTAGCAAATGTAAACATAATCATAACTAAACTTAAGAAATCGTCGTAACACTGTACTGTCCTTCTGTTCTATTACATTTTGCGTCACTAAGGTTATCTATCATAGTAAAGTTACCTGGAAAGCTAATTAGCCACAAATTAACCCATTGACCAACAGTAGTGCTCATGGGAGTATTCAACTGTCTTTGTGACGTTAGATTTGTCAGAAAGCCGATGTGAAGTCTGCGCTGTATGTGTAATTTATGTAGACAGTAGTCTTTTTATTGATTTCATACAGTATACTGTATTGCTGTACTTAATAGCATTAGCAGTGTTGGTTTGATTAAAGTGCAAGCAGTTTTATTAGTCAGCTTTCATTAACAGTGAGTGTCAATCTTGAGCAAGAGGACGGCAGTGACATTTATCAGTTTTTCGGGCAGCCTCAGAACAGAGTGAACTTAAGCTGGGAGCAGATGAAGAAGCAGTCCTATGATGGAAGTATGCATTAGCACAAGAGGCCGAGGCTATGTTTATTGATATAATAGTCATTTCCATTCAGATCAGAAACGGTAAGTAATCCATTTCTGAACTACATGGCAAAAATCACTACTTGTTTACTGATAATATTTCTTTCATATTGTTTCTGGTGTGTTCAGGGGAGAGGGGGAGAGGGGGAGAGGGGGCACTTTTACTTTCATGACTGATAAAAACATGTTTTCTCATGGTTCTCTCGTGGCCCTCCGCTGCTGACATACGGTGTGCAAGATGTTAGAAGATAAACACTGCTTCAACACTGTTGTTTCTTGCACCAGTTCAGGCTGGCGGTATTGTACATATCTCAATACATACAGAGGTTTCTGACGCAAAGGCGACCTGCCTAGAAGACTACCTCCATGGTAGCTTGCATCTGGAGCCATAAAATGCTTTGAAAGGCTGGCAATGGTTCACATCAACACCCTCATCCCAGACACCCTGGATCTACTCCAATTCGCACACCGCCCCAACAGATCCACAGATGATGCAATCACACCTGGACAGGCGGAATATACATGATATAATGCCGTTCATCTACCTTAGCGCAATAATCCCCTCCAATCTTATCGCTAAGTTCAGGACCGTGAGACTGATCCATCTACAGCTTGGTCCTGGACATCCTAAGAGAACGCCCTTGGCTGCACAGACAAGAAGGTGAGGGTAAATAGCATCCATTTCCTTGGTGTCCACATTACCAACAAACTAACAAGGTCTACACACACTCAGACAGTTTTAAACAGAGGCTCTTCTCCCTTAGGTGGCTGAAAAGATTTGGCAGGGACCCTCAAACAGTTCTACAGCCGCTGTATCGAGAGCATCTTGACAGACTGACGAGGTGCTTCAGTGGGGGAGTGTAATCGGACAATTTCATCACCAGAGCCAAGCTGTCATCATCCAAGACCTCTATACCAGGTGGTGTCAGAGGAAAGCACTAAAAGTAGTAAATGACCCCAGCCAGAGACTATTCTTTATCCAGACAGGCAGGGAGTGTGGTACCAGTGCCTTCGTTCTGTATCCATCAGGACCTTCCACAGAATCTTCCAATGCCAAAATAAGGCTGGCAAAGCATTTCCAATTAAATACAGCTCATTAAAATAATGCTTCAATCCTCCTAAAAAGTGCTGAAATTAAAAGCAACTGTATCATGTCTACCGGCATGACACATTTGTTGGTACCCTTCAGAAAAGATAATAAATAATTGGATTATAGTGATATTTTTAACTAATTAGTTTAATTAGTGTCACTCATGTCTACAATCTTTTAATCAGTCATTCGGCCAAATAAAATGTAAAAAAGTAGGCACTGTGCTGTTTGGTATCATTGTATGCACCAACATGGACCAGAGAAAATGCATAGGAGAGTTGACTGAAGAGATCCTCAAAACATTAATAGACAACTATGGTAAAGGCTACAAGACCATCTCCAAGACTGAGACAACAGTTGTAAATATAATTAAGAAGTACCATGGAACTGCCCCCTCCTGGGCGGGGCTGCAAGAGGAAAATCTACAACAGATTTGAAGGATAGTGCAAATGGATTACTGCCAAAGTGATACAAGTCAGTTAAGGATCGCACCATCCATCATTTGTTGAGCTAAGGTGGGCTCCATGGAAGAAAACCCAGGAGGACTCTGCTTTTGAAAAAAAAAACATAACAAAGCCAGACTTTAATTTTCGAAAATGCATACTGACAAGCAACAATCCTTCTAGAAGTATGTCCTTTGGATAGATGAGTCAAAACTGGAGCTTTTAGGCAAGTCTCATCAGCTCAATGTTTGTATAAGACAAAACAAAGCTTTCAAAGAAGAAAACACCATACCTACAGTGAAACACGAAGGAGGCTCGGTTATGTTTGAGGGCTGCTTTGCTGCATCTGTGCAGGTCACAATGAAATCTGAAGACAATCAAGGCATTCTGGAATGAAATGTACAGCCCAGTGTCAGAAAGCTCTGTCTCAGTCGCAGGTCATGGGTCCTCCAACAGGATAATGACCCAAAACACACAGCTGAAAGCACCCAAGAATGAATAAGAACAAAACATTGGACTATTCTGAAGAGTCCTGATCTGAATCCTATCGAACATCTATGGAAAGAGCTGAAACTTGCAGCCTGGAGAAGGCGTAAATCAAACTTGAAACAGCTTGAGCCATTTGCACAAGAGTGGGCCAAACTACCTGTTAACAGGTGCAGAAGGGTCACTGAGAGCTACAGAAAACATGCAGCGCATCTAAATTATTATGGAATGGGTCCCATAATTTTTGTCCATGCCATTTTCATTTGTTTTATTATTTACAAAAGTATGTTGAATGGAAAATCAAAAGCAAAGTCTGATTATTATTAAATGTAGAATAAACAGTAATGGATGCCAATTTCTTTTGTCAGGTTTCAAGTTATTTCAGGGAAAATTATTCGTTTTTTGTGAAGGAGTACAAACACATTTGAGCACGTCTGTATATTGGCACACTCTAGATTCTGTCTAAACCTACCCACTCACAGACTTACTCATATACACATGACATCAACGCACCTATATCGTATACACTGATGAGCCAAAACATGTCCTCTCACAGGTGAAGCGAATAATGTTAATAATAATCTTCTAACAAGGGAACATGTCAAAGTCTGGGTAAATGGTAATAAGCAATACGTTCTCAAAATCAATCATGTAATCAAATATATTTATAAAGTATATATTTTACATAATCAGTTGTCAGAAAGTGCTTTAACAAAACACCCAGGCTAAAAGCATAAGTACCAAACAACAACAGTGCTGATGCACATTGGCTAGGAAACCTTGGCTAGTCATTTTCTGGCTGTGCCGGGTGAACATAGTCATAGTGTTGAATGCAGGACAAATGGGCAGTAGTAAAGAACTGAGTGACTTTGACAGAGCATCTCTAGAACGGCTGGTGGAGTGCTCCCGGTCAGCTGTAGTTAGTACCTTCCAACGGAGGGACAGACCACAAACCGACGGCAGGGTGGCTGGCGCCCAAGTCTCATTGATGCGCGAGTCCTATCGGACCTCAACCGACAGGAGGTCTACCGTAGCACAAGTCACGGAACATTTTGATGAAGTTACGGGAGAAATGCATTGAATCCGCCAACAAACGGGCGCATGTGTTTTACAACGCATGTGCGCATGTACACTGTTTACCTCGGGAAGGGATGGCACCAGGATGCACTGTGGGTAGACGACATGCCGGTGAAGAAAGTGTTGGTGTGGGCAATGTTCTGCTGGAAGCCCCTGGATCCCATCGCAAAGCCAGCCGTTCTGGATGATGTTGCTGGCAGCATAACGATTAACCACGGCGTCTCCAGACTCTCCGCAAGGTCTCCTGGTATAAGACTGTTCTGGGAGACACAGCAAACCTTTTGGCAATGTTACAAATGGATGTGCCATCGTAAAGGAGCTGGACTATTTGTGCATCTTAAATGGGCTGCAGGTACCTCCTCATTCTACCAGTGACAAGGACACTAGCAAAATGCAGAACTAGAGAAGAATCACCATTCCCTTTTTGGGGGTTGTCTTGCTGTTGTCTCTCCAGTGCATCTGTTCTTACTTTCAATTGCACCAAAACAATTTACATCGATTCACAATCGCTTATGCTTTCTAACTAGACAGGTATATACCCCCGAAGTTTATTTGACTTGGTTTTATACTGTGATAATTAAGTGTTCCCATAATATTTAGCCTAATTAGTCTGATAGAACAATTGATGACTATTAATGACACATTATGTTTGGAGCTGGAGAGAAAGAATTAGCCAATACCTTGGAATAAGTAGAAGATAAGGTAAGAACAGGCATTGTGTGTTTGGGGAATTTAGAGGGGAGGAAGTAACATTGTTTTTAGATCAAGCTACTGGCAGACGATATGTAGCCTACTTGGAAAGGCCAACTACTGCCTTGTTCTCTCAGAAGTGACAGATCATTACAAAACATTTTAGGCTCCGGCTTAGACATTATTTAACATTCAGCCCGCCCACAACCCTACTGCACTTTATCCAAAATATATTTTATGACCCCCTAAACCGACCTGCTTGAATTTAACCGCTCCGCTAGACCTGTGGGTTATGTGTCATCCCACACACAAGTATATACATATATACACACATACCTGGACCATCAGATACGCAATTACTACTATTGTTTATTAACTGATTAGCTGCTACTCATATGTAAATGTGCATACACCTTTCTTAGGACCAAACCCAATACTGGTAAAGCTGAGGCTGTTACTCATATTCTTGATTCCAAGTTCCTGTTTTTTTAGCTTCATATGAAGCCAATGTTTGCTTTGTGGCTGATGAATCTCCCAAAGCTTTCAAACACAACTTAACAGGGTGCTAGACCAGTACTTTCGTAGTGTCTTTGCAGCTACGTGTGCAGCTAAGAGTAACTGTTAGTGTTCAGGGACGGTGCTGTCAGCGTTGGGGATGTTAGCCCTGGCTGGGAAGTTTGTACTTCTGTAGTGTGACATGTTTACTGTTGGTCTAGGCTCTGGCAGAACGGTAGCAGAGGCAGTACTGGATCACTAAGGATGTATTGGTCCTGTGAGAGACAAGGCAGGACGGCAGCAGGAGTACACCATTGGCTGTGCATGGGCGTGTGGTAATGCTACAGCCGGCTGGCAGGAGGCCTGTGACACCCAAAGCGATGCCGTCTCACGCCTGGCTGACTGCTTGATAAGAGGGGGAGGAGTAGAGGAGAGACCAAACGAGAACGATAACGTTTGTGTGTGTGTGTGTGTCTGTGTGAGAGAGAGAGAGAGCGAGAGATGAAGATTGAAGAGTGTGTGAGCTCTCATCTGGGGATGGAAGCAGGTGTGTTAAAATATTCACATTACATCGCTCCTTACGTGACTTTGAAATACTCAAAGATGGACAGCACACACTTACACACAGAGGTATCTTTCACGTTAATATTTGCACACAGTTCAACACACTTTTCTGCAAATACAGCTTCCGTCTTAATGCATGCACACACACTTGTGTGTGCGTGTTGCCCTCCTCTGTTTCAGGGGTTATTAGCTTAGCTGCAGCAGGACTCATTAAGGTATAATGAGGTGCTAATTTACACTAATTTCCTGTCACACCAGGTGAGAGTCTCCCCAGGAGAATATAATATCAAAGGGAGGAAGAGAGAGAGAGCGAGAGAGAGAGAGAGAGATGAGTGGTAGAAGGGAGGTGTAATACTAGTGTGTTGTCTGTTTCAGGGCTGGTCATCAGCTTGTGTTTCAGGGAGAGGTGTAATGCGTGTGTCTGTAAGGATGCTTCTTTCTGAGCGCTAACAACCCAAGGGACAGGAACTGAAATGATATGATCATTGGTTTCTGCCCGTTCCCGCTGTTGCTCTCTCATACTAGTGAACATATTTAATCATCCCGTCTAAATAAGCTTGCCACTCAAAGGGTTTGTTTACAATCCATTGCTGTGCACAGGTTCTTTAAACACACTTTTCCACAGCTTGCTCATGAATCCCAACTATCAACAGTTTTCATTGATAGTGGAAAAAGTCCTCCATTGCAAAAGCTGTAAAGAAAACATGAAACATTTCGAAAACAATATTGATTGTTAATTTTATAGGCCAGTGAATTCATAGACTTTGTTTTGTTAATTTTGTGTATAATTTGAGCAATCAGGAAATGACATAAGGATTTGTATGGAGCAATACAAGAATTCACATTTCTGGTGACACTAATATCGCTTCATAGATATTTTCCGTTTACCTCTGCTTGTTTAAGGAAGGATGATCCCTTATTGTAGGGACACTACATTTCTATTTGAAAACTCCTGTGCACTTTCTGTTAATTCAACATTTATGCTTTTGAATGCACCCTAAATAATGAACAATAATGAATGTAAAACACTTTTAATGTACACATATTATGGACATACATTGTTGTGTTTTTTGGCAATAGATTCTACATCATTCTTAACATGGTTTTCTAGAAAAATATGTATAGGTATGTAGTGTTGTCTTGTGGTTTGTATCTTGTTTGAGAGATTTCTAGGTCAGTGAGGTTTTTTTCACACATAATTGGCCAGAAGGAGTGCGGTAATGGGGTTTCAGCGCTAAACAACCCACTCTAGTATTACCAAATGTGTATGGAAGGTTGTGCAAGATCTTAAAAATGTATGTAGTCATGTTTTGTTTCTGTTCGCAAAGTATGCATGTTAGATTTGACATTTTGTGTGTAGTCGTGGTTGTGTTTGTTTCATCGAGCTATTCGATGTCTTCCAGTCATGTTCATGTTATTTTAGCAGATATATTGAATACTGAACAAGATGTCAAAATTGTTCCATTAACTGAAAGACTACAACTCTGAAAGTATGATGTCTCCTTTTCTGGCCCTGTCCCACCTCTAGGCAACGTTATTACATTTCCACATTTTGTTTGATTTAGCAAGCTAACTAGCATCACAAAACACACATGGCTGTGGGAATTAACTTATTTACTTGATTTGGATTGGTTTACAGAACTACAGTAATGTGAAAAAACTGTAAAATCCATAGTTTGTAGAAGGTTACTGTTGTTAAAATGTCAAGTTTACAACATCTGTCTATCCTAACCACACTTGAAAGACAGGGATCTGTCCTAATCATGCTTGATAGATGGGGATTTGTCTGCCTGACTACTGCATAATGTACTTGAGCTATGTTTTTATCTGTCCTTAAGAGAAAAAATAACACTTTTGACTTTATTCTGTCAACATTACATTTAGTAGGAAAAACGTGGTGTCCCTTTTTGAAATGACAAACATATTCTGGCTGATCTACTCTACCTAAAGGAAGTGGAGATAACTTGTTGATGCTTTGTTGGTTTTGTCTTGCTAGTTTTGCTGTCAATAGCCCAGTTAAACTTTGAAGTTGGAAGTAAGAAATAACTTAGTTGATGTTGACGATTGCTGTCTTAATCGTTTGCCCCTCCATACTTGATAATAGCAAACCTAGTCTGCTGGTCAGGGTTTAGCATTGGAGCTTAGCTAATGTACTCCGAATGAGATATGCGTTTTTTTATGCTTTGTATGGCTAGTTAGGGGCGACCCGGTCGTTTGTTTTTGCTGTTAATAACCCAGTTGATCGGTAAAGTTGTGTAGCAATAATTTTGATGTTATTATAGTTTGTCCCTTAGTTTGTCCCTTCCAAACCTCCGAGTTCCTTCCAGCAGCATCTTGTATAGCAGCAGAATTGACGCCTGCAAAATTGTTCTGTCGAGTTACTCTGTGGTGTTTTTCAAAGAAGGTAATAACGAAGTTTTACAGTATCTGTTGTCTTGGGTAAACCAAAGAACTTGTGCTGTCTACTTGGTGAAACATATTTTCCTTCCCATCCCTGTCTGACTGTCTCCTCATCATCTTTACTGTCACTCCCAATACAGTGGGCGCAACCTTTCTAATCTTGTGTTCCCAGCCCGGACAACTGCTGTGCAATACCCGGTGTTGGGTATTTGGAACTGTCGATCTGCTGTCAACAAGCATGAGATCATCTTGGCTTATGCCGCCCTGCAGTCTCTTTACTTTCGGGTGCTGATAGGAACATAGATTGCCCAAGAAAAAAGAAACCTTCTCCCATTTCTCAACTATTGGCTGAGCATGTCCCTGCGGACCAGAGTAGCTCCCGTCTTAAAGATGCTAAAACCTCATCTGATGTCAGAAACTGCTGGCTCGCATCCCTCCTGTCTTTCCTTTCAAAGACACTGGAGTGACAGGTCTCCAGGTTCAGGTTCTAAAATGGGCCATTGCTCTGAGACTGCACTCTGTGTAACAGAAGTTTTATAACGAGCCATTCCTCTGAGACTGCTCTCTGTGTAACAGAAGTTTTATAACAAGCCATTCCTCTGAGACTGTTTTCTGGGTAACAGAATTTTTATAACAAGCCATTCCTCTGAGACTGTTCTCTGTGTAACAGAGGTTTTACAACGGGCCATTCCTCTAAAACTGCTCTCTGTGTAACAGAAGTTTTAAAACGGGCCATTCCTCTGAAACTGCTCTCTGTGTAACAAAGGTTTTAAAACGGGCCATTTCTCGGAGACTGTTCTCTGTGTAACAGGGGTTTTACAACGGGCCATTCCTCTGAGACTGCTCTCTGTATAAAGTTCTTGGCAATACCCAAGCTAACTTTCTCTCATCCGTTCACATTCTGTTTGATCTGTGCCTTTGACACGGCGAACCATTGTATCCTATTGTACCGCCACTGGCATCTCTTGGTCCTGCTCTTGGATTGCAGGCTGCTCCTAGCCTCTTACTGCTGGTGTTCCTCAAAGCTTGGTTCTTAGTCCTCTCCTCTTCTCTTGATATACCACATCATGGCTCTGTCATATCCTCACATAGTCAGTCCTAAACATGCTATGCAGATGACGCTCACGTTTCTTCCTCTTCCCCCTTCACCCAGGTGACTACACGCATCTTCACTTGGACTGAGCTGCTCTTCTTTACTGCTGGAAGGGTTTTCCGCTCTAGGACATGTCTATCATGGTTGACAACTCTACAGTGTCCTCTTCCTAGAGTAAAAATAACCCTAACCCTAACCCAATTCACTTCAAGCCTGTAGTTCTTGTCTACTGACAACAAGAGGATCTTCTAACTACCTTCAGGCAATGCTCAAAACGTACATCCCTTCCTAGCCACTTTTGAGCTCTTGGCTGGCTCTCCAATTAAGGCAGTTCCAGATCCATGCGGTCAACACTGCTCTGTACTGACACCTCAATAACAGACACAGCTTCTCTTGCGGGCTGGGAGAGCTGATTCTGTGCCTTTCTTCATAAGACATTTTAAAACACAAATTTTTAATATAGAACAAAATATAAACAGCCCAAAACATTTAAACCTCAGGAATATCAATCTGTCCAGTTAGGAAGCATTAGTGATTGTAGATCATTGCCCTGAGGGTGCACTGGAGAGGCAACAGCAAGACAACCCTCAAAAGGAAATGGTTTTGCAGGTGGTGAACATATTTGCACTCTACTTATCCTTCCTGACTGATTCTTCACTTGTTTTGCATTTTGCTAGTGTCTTTTTCACTACATTTAGCATGAGGCTGTACCTGCAGCACATTCAGGTTGGACAGGTAGTCCAGATCCTCCAGGATGACAAATCTATATGTGCCGTCGCAAGAAGGTTTGCTGTGTCTCCCAGTACAGCATCAAGGGAATGGAGGAAAACCCAGGAGACGGGCCGTTACAAGAGTACAGCTGGACAGGGTCGTAGAAGGGCGTCAACCCAGCAGCAAGATTAATATTGACACCTTTGTGCAAGGAAGAACAGGAAGAGGTACGGCCAGAGCCCAACAAACTCTCAGAAAAAAAGTCCATAAGGGTGGCATGAGGGCCCAACTTCGAAGGCCCAACGTCCTGTAGTGGGACCCATGCTCACAGCCCAGCACTCTGCAGCTCGATGGTAGTTCACCAGGGAACACCAGAATTGGCAGGTCCACCATTGGCACCCGTTCTCTTCATAGATGAGAGCAGGTTCACACTGAGCACATTTGACAGACATGAAAGAGTATGAAGACACCTTAGTGAACGCTATGATCCGGCATGACGAGTTTGGGAGTAGGTCAGAGATGGTCTGAGGAGGCGTATACTTGGAGGGTCTCACTGACCTCCGTGTGGTGGCTAACGGTGCCCTGAATGCAGTTAGGTACCGGGATGAAATCCTCAGACCCATCGTCCTACTGCTGGTGCAGTGGGCCCCCGGGTTCCTCCTGCTGCAGGACAATGCCCACCTGGAGGTCACACTTCACCAGCGTAAAGTCTGACGGTATCCAGGGTGCAGTTGGCTAGCACGTGGAGATCAGTTTGTTCAGAAACATGCTCACCAGTAGTCCGCTGGTGATCCAGTGCGCCTGTTGTCCCTTTAATTTGCATCCAAACGGGTGACATTGATTCACAAATGCTTCTGCTTCCTAACTGGACAGATTGATATCCCTGAAGTTTAAATGACTCAGTGTTATTCTCTGATGATTACATGTCCTCTTAAGTTTTTCTTAGCATTATATGTTAGACCCTAGGCCCCTCAGGAGCCCACATTAAGCCCCTGATCCAAAGTCTTGCTGGATATTCTCCATGTTGTGTAAGCTTTCCCTTTTGTTCACTAGCCCACTTTTGCTGTTGCACTTCTTTAACTCTCTCAGAAAGGATACAAATTCTTTAGGTTAGGGGCTGTCGTAAATATGTAGAGAGCAACAGCCATATTTATATTTCCATGCCTGAGGCTTGATACATCATCATGGCTATCAAGGTTTGATCCATAATGGCATCTATAGATCCTTTTCTCCCAATAAATTACACACAATATAATGGATCCATCCCACACTCAGTCAGCTGTACAGTTACACAGACATATTTTATACATTGAACGTAATTAAATTCATTCATTTACAAAGTCTCCGACACTAAACTGTGTGCATGAATATAAATTAGGATTATTTTACACTATTCAAACACAACACTGCGGGCTAGCTATGGTGAAATTATAATGTTGTTGTTATGTTTTAGCTGAGAGTAGAAAATGCTTGTAAAGCCACTTGTAGCCGTTGGACAGCTTTATTTGTAAGCTTGAACTTTCCACTTGTGTATTTGAGAGCTTTTATTTCTTTGAGTTCTCATTAAATGCGCATTTATTCTCGTATTCTGAAGGACACGTTTGCGTTTCTAAGTCTTTTTGATATGTTTGAGCTGTTTTTTGGATACAGTGTTAAGGAAAGTTTCTGAACCCTCCAAGTGTTTCTGTATTTCAGCATGAATGATGAACGGAGTCAGTTTCCTGACCTCTTCTAAATGAATACTGATAGTACCAAGATAAAGTAGGGCTACACAGGGTTCAAGAAAACCAACACGCAAGCTGCTACTCCAACACAGTTTCAAAATTGCGAATAACAAGGGTGGTGTTATGGAACGACAGGGGCTTTTTGTCCCCCTCAGTATTCAAAATCCTTTTTATCTCGAACGTAACGTAATGTTGAAATGTATTTGTGTGTGAGAGATCATGAGATACATGACAGATAATATATGAGGTAATTGCACTGTTGCCAGGGATGGAAAGAGATAACAGTCATGCTGGCAGGTTGTATGTCTCTAACGCAGGTGCTGAGCCAGGGAGACTGAGGGTCAGAGAGAGAGAGTGAGAGAGCAAAAAAACAAAGGACAGAAACATAGATGGGGAAAATGATAACTTGAATGAGCAACACAGAAACAAGAGAGAGCCAATCAAAGGAGACAGAGATGAGTGAAAGGGGAAAGGGGATGAGGGAAGGAGAGTGTTTTCCCCCAGTGTGATCAGATGCAGTCTGAGTGCGAGGGTCTCCAGGGAGAGAGATGTCTGTAAGAGTTTGCCTCTGTATCTCCTGGGGGCCCGCTGAGTGACTCAGGGGTAGTGATAAACCCCCCCTCCTTTCCCCCCGTGTGCCTCACTCTCCCTGCTCCCACTCACCTCTCTCCAGGCAGACCGATGAGACACAATTATCACATCAGACAGCAGGGATAAGTGTCTTTTTGTCAAACAGAACTCACCAGTGAAGGTCCTTCACTACGTATAGACCCCCTGTGAAGTCAATGAACGCTGTTTTACGAATCCCCAGTGACGTCACAGCGTTCTGAATCTTTTGGATCTCAAGGACCATTACTTAACATGAGCCAAAATGATCATCACTTAACAAGGGCCAAAATTACCATCACTTAACATGAGCCAAAATGATCATCACGTAACGTGGGCCAAAAT
>JACXGK010000383.1:95655-115577 GCA_016801125.1 Novumbra hubbsi
GCCAAAATGATCATCACTTAACAGGAGCCAAAATGATCATCACTTAACATGGGCCAAAATTATCATTACTTAACGTGGGCCAAAATGATTATAACTTAACATGAGCCAAAATTATTATTACTTAACATGGGCAAAAATGACCGAAGTCCAAAACAATACATATGCAAATATTGCTATTAATGTTGACATTTTTGGATAAGCAATGCTTAAGTGTGAAATTGTTTTACTTGTTCAACCTGTTTGTTGCCAATGCACTTGCAGTAACATTACAGTAGACTAGAGTGATGCAAGAGTGATGGCTAGTGTAATCACTGACTGAAAGTAGCATTGCAGAGATGTTGAAATACAACATACAGAAAACAAGTTAGGGTGTTTGTCAGATGATGTAGATAATCTTAAATTAGTAAAAAAACAGTAGCAGATTTAGCTAGCTAGTTTTCAATTAGTACACAAACAATAGCTGTAGACAAGCTTTTTAAGATCAAGAGGTGGTTATTAATTAAAAACACATATATATATATTTTCTATCTAGAGTAGTTGCATCAGCAATGACTGGGAGACTAGCCATCTATGAGTGGCCACCATAACTCAAAAGTGACACAACGTTTGAGAAACTATATGTTGAGTTTTCCTGCACTTGGGCTGACTGTGAAGCAAACAGTCACCTTTTGTATGTTGTGTGTTACTGTTTTAGACTGTACTATCATTTAACGATTGTTCAAGCTTACTGATTTGAGTATAATGCATATTTTGGCCTTATCAGCTCAGGTACTGAAGGAGGTTGAATGAATGATTTTCAAACAGTCCAGAAAGTTGTTCATATGCTAATAGTCTAAATATTCTGCCTCAAAATAACAAAATTTTTGTACATTTGAAGTAATGATGTCACCTTTTGTTGACTTTAAGCTTATACAAACATATACTCCATATTCTGTTTTTCCCAAATTTGCTTTCAAACCATGAACAATATTTTCCCAACTTGGACATTCATTAGAACCCGCATAAACCTATTTCTTTGGCCACATGATCATTTTTGTATCCATATGAACATTTCTGTAACCATACGAACATTTTTGTAACCATATAAGCAGTTCTGTAACCATATGAAAATGTCTTTCTCCAAATTAAAATTTCTGTCGCCAACAACCTCACACCAAACTTTGCCCTGCCTGTATGTGTATGGTGCTGACATAAGCTGTGGAAGGTATGTGTTACTGCTGCAGCTGTAAAATATAACGTTGTGCTGGGGTCCTGCACAAACAGCAATGTGTCTGTTACCTCAGTCTTAAAGATTCGGACGTCTTTTAACCGTCCATTCCTTTGCCTCAGATAATTAGTAGTACTTTGCAGTTGTGTGTGTAATTCTGCTTGTACATGTGTAATCCTGAGTGTGCATGATTTTGGTTGGGATTGTGTGAACCTGAGTGCATGTGCACAAGCGTGAGCACGGGTTCAGTTTTATTCATTCTGTCCCGCTGGGGAGCTCATTTGACCATCTCTGTGAAACTGAAGAGGAGCGTGAGGGAGAGAAGGAGAGATTAAAGGATGAAAGGATCAGAGAGAAGGGAGAATACGGTTGTATTATTAACTCCTCACCAGCCAGTTTTAGGATGTTAAGATGTTAATGGAGACTCTGTCTTTGGGCTGGGTGCTTTGTAGCTGAGGGACTATATCAGTTTGGAGGTCAAGGCTGCCCGAAAGCTGGGTCCATTCTAGAATATGGACCATGGTCACAGTGCCAGTGGGTCAAGATCACAGAGGACTTTAGACAGTCTGGACATAATGACTGGGAATGTATGGTGAGAGCTGGTCCAGTCCACAAACGAGCAGTACGAGCACAAACAGTAAAGAAGTAAAGGACAAACACGTGGAGGTTCACAGAGTCGGTCAGCAGCGCTAAGAGGGTTGGGTCATCTCCACCGAGGCCAGGTTAGGCAGAATGGGGGACGAGGGGGATTTGTGGGGTAGAGTTAAGAGCTCTGGCTACATTGGCTGGCAGCTCAAGGACACCTCTACATAGGAATGCTTTTAACTGGTGGTTCTTCTGGGAGGAAAAGGGAAAGTTGAAATGAATCAAATTAATTGGTTGGACGTGCCAAGACTAGAGTCCATTAGTGCAGGAAGAGCTCTGTAATTAGTGTCCAAACCAAATAATTTGGTATTTGGACAGTTCTCTCTGACCAAGACATGACATTTAGCAAACAATGTTGTTATAGACTTCCATGGTTGTTACACCCACTAGTTTTTTTTAAGGATAAACATTTCTCATGTTACATTACTTGGGTCTGTAAACCCAATAGTTTAGAATGTGTATAGCAAACATTGTTAGGATACATTACTTGGGTTACTAAACATACCGGTTTACTTTGAGGATTACAACAGTTAGGCTATATTACTTGCGTTGTTAAACGCAGTTGTTTATTTCAAGGGTAACAAACATTGTTAGGATACATAACCTGGGTTGCTAAATGCACTAGTTTTCTTTGAGGATTACAAACATTGTTAGGATTCATTACCTGGGTTGATTAACGCAGGAGTATCATTTGAGGATAACACACATTGTTAGAATACATTAGCTATGTTGGTAAATTCAATCATTTTCTGTGAATGTATGATATACTGAATGTCCATCGGTGGGATTGCAGCAGTTCCAGCCCACGCCATCCTCTCCTAGTTAGTTTACATGTATCTGATGCTGTTGCTGCTGTCTTCACCACCCTCAGGTGGTTTTAGTGCGATGGGTCATGAACCTGCTACGGCTGCTCAGTGAATGCATTTGTTATATCCTGTTATACGACACGGTAGAGGGAGGAATACAGCATATGAAGACCTAATGAGATCAGAACAACAGGATTCATTTTTTCTCTTGCTTCGATTGTGTTGAAAGCAATTGGTTAAAAGTTGCATTGCATGTGTATGTGTGTGCGTGTGTGTGTGTGTGTGTTTATAACCAGATTTAATCTGCAATTACAACATATCTCACATGAGTGAGATGCTGGTCGTTTCAACAACATTTAAAGAAAATTTTGGTCTGTGTGTACATGTAGGTGTATGTGAGAACTCACAGGGATGTCCTCTGTGAAGCCTGACACAGACTAAAAGATGAATTATGAATGGGATTCCACCACAGGGTATGTCATGGACAGGGATATTGTCTACATCCTCTCTTAGATAATTCATCCACATACATGCATGCATGTATACTTACAGCCAGGCTCTTTTGAGTAATTCGATTGGAATACTCTTTCTATTGCATGACGGTGTAGGTCACAAGGACAGGCTGGGCAACACGGCCATTGATATTGCAACGTTTCCTTCTCTTTTATTTTATGTTGGCATTTAAAACTTTTTACCTTTCAGAAGTCTGCACGACATCTGAATTGTAGGATGACAACGCATGATTATAATTATCTTTCCACATTCTGATGGTTTAAGATGACCACATACTGATGGTTTATGATGACCACATTCTGATGGTTTATGGTTACCACATTCTGATGGTTTATGGTGACCACTTTTTGATTGTTTATGGTGAGCACATTCTGATGGTTTGAGATGACCACATTCTGATGGTTTAAGAAGACCACATTCTGATGGTTTATGGTAACCACATTCGGATGGTTTAAGAAGACCACATTCTGATGGTTTAAGATGACCACATTCTGATGGCTTAAGGTGACCACATTTTGATGGTTTTGGGTGACCACATTCTGATGGTTTGAGATTACTACATTCTGATGTTTAAGATGACCACATTCTGATGGTTTATGGTGACCACATTCTGATGGCTTTAGGTGATGATGACCCTAACCCTAACTCTCATCTCAGGGCACTCACATTTACATATCTTGAATAATTAGATAGATGTGTTTTTTAGTTAGTTTTAAAATGTATTTGGACTAAAAATGTTTTTCCGGATTTTAACTTTTCAGGTGAAGTTTGCCAGTCTCATAAACAGAACCTAACGTTTCACAAAAATTATAATTGGATCTAAAAAGAAGTAAAAAGGCAAAGAAAAGGGCGTATTTGATGTTTTATGTCTGTCATTTTGGTAACAACATTAATCAAGTCAAACAATGTGTTCAATATGAGTTATTCTTGAAATTCTAAATACTTTTCTACAGACTAAGTTTATGTGGAAGAGATTAATATACAGACCTATACAGAACTGAGATAATAAAATACCAAACAGGTTTAGCCCACACCAATTTGATGAGTTGTTTTGGCCAAATACATTTTATTCAAATTCAATGGTGCTGCTTTTAGTAGGAAACATTAGGGATTCTGAATTCAAGAAAAACGTAACAGCATGTATGTTCAGCATTGTCTGGACCACTCAAGAACATCCACAGACTTGTCCTAACCCACTCCAGCAGTGTCTTCAGTGCCTTAGCATTTTATTATGACCTAGAATGGTCTCATTCTTAACCAGGGTATTCAAAACTGTTTTTATTGTGCATGTGTAGCCTCTGTGGATTTCTTACACCCATCCCCCAGCAGCAAGAAAACACCACTAGCCTACTGTTTAGACCACCTACTTCTATTTTTCATATCATTGCCTGATCAGAGCTTTGAAAAGCCTGCCTGTCTTCTTATGCCATAGGCTCTATGTGTATTTTTGGAATGTTCGTCTATTGCCACAGGACTTTTATTTTGGCTGGTGTTCTCGGTTGGGCAGAAATATTAAGCAGTTAGGGACAGGCTGCAACTATCCTACCGTGTGTAGAGGGTGTATGGATGATAATTAAATCCACAGAATGGGATCCATCCATATGCTTTAGTGAAAGATACACTGTTTCTTTCACTTTTTGTTCCTTTATATAGACTAGCTCAAAAAGTCAAAGCAAAATGATAATAATAATTTTGCACCATTTATTTGAATTAACTAACCAATTTTAACCTGCAGGTAAAAGCTGGCTCTAAATTGCAACTTTAAGTAGGAACAAAGCCAGGTTTTTCTGATTAATGAACATCGCCATACCGGTGGGTGGGAACATTTAAAATAAAACCCGACCCTGAACCAATAAATAGGCTAAAATCTATGTACATGTCACCTTAACGGAAAATACACTGTATTTTCATAGAAACATGATGGTCACTTCAAGGCCAAATACATTATACTTTCCGATAAATTCTTATTGCCTTATTGATGTAAAGTTACATCACAGGGAAGCTCTTGCCAAAGTCAGGTTAAAAAAAGTGGGTTTCTAATGCTGGGCTTCAATGGTCAACCTTGGGAAAAAGCTGAAAATATAATCTTATTTTTATTAGTTTACCGGTAGCAATTTAAGAAAATATTGCTATAGCCGGTGTTGTGAAGGACCTTAATGGTGTGTAGATTTATTGTTAATGGTTTAGTGAAATGACATACACGTATGTGGTTTTGTTCTAGATGATTCATTTAAAAAGTAATAACAGTATTTTGATTCATTATAACTGGTGTTGTTAAAATTCATAATCGTACATGGATTCAATAGAAATAGCACTGTAAAAAGTAATGGAAGTTGGATATGTTATGTAGGCTTTTGTAAAATGACCCTTTGTGGATTTGTTTATAATGGTATTGTTACAAGTCATAAAGCTATGTATATTTGAAAATTATGTTTTGTAAAAAGTCATAACGGGATGATTTTCTATTGTAAAAAGTAAAAACTCTGTTGTTTGTTTTGTAGACAGTATCTTCAAAAGTCATAGAGATATGTGGTTTTGTGATTAGTTGTATTATAAAAGGTCATTAAAAGTGAGCATGTTATGGTACAATGGTACAATGGTTTACGCTCTCTGGCCTGGCCAGTTTTCAAAATGTAATGTGAACAAGGGTCGTCTAGCCCACGGCCTGGTACTCTGCTTCCCTCGAATATTTCTGGTCTATTTTTGACCACCCTAAAATAATTCCCAGACAACCTCTTATGACCTTTAACCCAGTTGAAGACTAATAGCGTCATTTTTCTCTACTCCCCATTTACGATCCTCCAACATCCAATACTTTTATTTCATTCTCTTGTTCTCCCAAATACCCTCCTCTACTCCTGCGTCTGGTTCGTTGTTTTGGTAATGATCATAGTTTCTGTCTATTTAAAATACAAGCTTTTTACTCCAGGCATCCGCTATCAAACCTAGGCAAGCATACAAGTAGACGTCCAGACTTTTCATCAGACATGAGGCTTGACCTGTCCCTGGACTGTACCCGGTAGTGAGAAGTTTACCCCTATCAGCCCGCAGGCCTGCCTGAACACATTCCCTCTCCTTCTAATCACAGCTCACCTGTGGCAGTGGGAGGAAATGTGAGGCGGCCAGTACACATTGCCCGGAACATTCAAGTGGATCGATCAGTGTTCCGTTACTCGCTTCAGTGATTATCTCCTCCAGTTCAGCCTGATTGGAGATGGGGGTGACAAACTGTCTCCCATTTAGGCATAAAGGATGGGGCGGGATCCAAAAGTACAATCACACCATTGGTCAATTAGCACTTGGAGTTCCACTCCGCCTGAGAAGCCAAGGCCTGGTACAGCTGAATGATCGAGTGACAGACCTGGGGGTGGGACGGGGTGGGATGGGGTGGGCGAAAATGCTCTTCAGACATGCTCTTTCATGTCAGTTTGATGGGTTAACGAGTTTCTGTCGTCCACTCTACTCATTCTATCCGACCATATTCTCTCTCTCTCTTACACTAGCCTTTCGTGTCTTCTTTTGTTAATCATTTTTTTTGTCATAGGTTATTAATCTGCTCCAAATCAGAAGCAGAATGAATCCCAGACCACGGACACTGTGGGGCGGGGAAACACATCCATGCGGAACTTTTAATCAGTTGAGTCATTCTGGTGATTATATTTCGGGGCTTGTGTGAGGTTGGCTGTTCCGGGCGCTGGAGAGATGGGCCGAATCATGTTTAGCGTGACTGTAGGACAGACAATGGGAAACAGTTCCCAGGCATGAATAATGGATCATGTGTGATATAATTGAAGAGCGTTTTGCGGAGAAAGTCACTGAAAGATGAATCCTGCAACGTCAGTTTTTGTGTGGAAAAGATCCATCACCTTGTGGCAGCCTTGTGGCAGCCTTGTGACTTCGGGTAGAAGGTGGTGCTGCTATCATATTAAACATAAAGTGCAGCTGTATGGCTAAGTGGTGTTGTGTAATTAGCTACGGGATATGTGAACTCAGCTCTGCACTACTGCCAGTTAGTGGACCTTTCACCGTGACAGTGTTAGAGAGACCAGAGCCATGGCTTACACTCCGCTAAAGAATCACTGCAGCTATACACTCTCTTAAAAACCTGATCAGATTATACAGTTCTACTTTTTCTACGGGTTAACTTCACAGAATGGCCTAGTGTGTGATGGAAAAGGGACTGATTTAGTGTTTCGCTTGGAATGTTAACGATGAAAGAATAAGGCCTATGACGTTTTGAAAAGTAGGTCATTTCAATGAACTTAGGTGTCATCTATTTGATTGGTTCTTATAATCTTCCTCTCCTATGTAAAACACAGTATTTCCCCCATGTCTGTCTGTTCTCCGACACAACCCTCCTGCTCTAGACAATGTCTTATTCTGACAGTAGGAGAATCAACAAGGAGGCAGGACCCTCTGTGTGAGCAGGAAGTAGCAGAGCAGTGTGTGATGTAGAAATGGTTTGACTAAACAGACAAGTGAAAGGTTCTGAATTCATACACCAGGCTGTCTACGATGCGCTTCTGTTTTACGACAGACATAACACATGCCTACACTAGCTGTTTTCGGCATTTCCATGATTTCCCTGGTTGTATGTGAATGGCTGTTTTCCAAGACGTATCCGTCTCCATCTGACTGACCACCGCTTCGTCCGTGCGTTGGTCAGAGTGCCCGTTTGCGTGCTACCGGCCCTGGGTTTTCAAAGGCATCCACGCTGCTCTCTAATCAGTCAGCTCTGCTGACCAGGAGGCCTGACACTTGGCCAATGACGGGAGAGTTAAAGGCGAGGAGTGAATGAGTGCAAGCGAGCGAGGAACGTTTGTTCATTCTTGCTGATGGTCTCTTGACCTTCCCTCCCACGGAGCGGTGCTAACCACTGTTGGGACTGACGGGAACAACCCGAGCGTGGCGGAAAACTGACAAACTTCATTTCTCTTCGTCTCTTTATCTGTTGCCGTTCTCCCTCTCACTTTTCCATTCAGCATTGTGCCATGTTAATACACAAGAACGCGGTCCATTATTCTCCATTCTACAGTCTTTCTCCCTCTCTTGCCATGATATGCGCCCCTCGCTGACTCCTTCTGGGGTCGTGACGTGGCGGTCCCAGATGGCTGATGCCGACGTTATGGACGTCGGGAGAGCAGCGCCCGCATCATCAGTATGCTAATTCACTTTCAGACGATTGGTTGTTTCTTGGGGGACTATTTGGGGATTTCAACGCTAGTATAAATGCACCTGTTTGCCAGACAGGCTGCTGCACATCTCGTTGCCACAGTTGGTTTCCATTTTTAGAACTGCGAAACACTGCCAAGTGCCTCAGCGACACAGGCGCTGTGTAAAGCAACGAACACAAACGAGGCAAGTAAACACACATAACATTTGACTGCTAAGTGGCATAATGTCACAAGTATGATGAGCTTGCCAGCAGCTACTAGACGATTACAAAGCCAATCAGCCATCATAAAAAATGAAAAGGTATCATCAATAGTTTTGAGCTTTGTGTCATGATCATTGACTTTTCAGAAAATTTGTGACAACGTTTCAGAACCAGTACTAGAAAAATGTAGTATTGATAGGTTTGGGTGGTCATCTTTCTATATTTCATCTGTTGCAGTTACTCGTCAAAGATTGCAATCGATAACATTACTGGTCCGGGGTTCTGCAACTCCTTCAGCAAAAACTCTGTTATAGTATATATTATCTTTATTTGCCATCATGTCTCATTGTAAGTCATATCTGTATCTGGAAAGGCTAGTTCATTGTGCTTCATTGTGCTTGGAGCTGAGAATATGCATTTTCCTTAGACATAAAGTACCTTATTCCACTAAAAAAGAAGACTATATTATAAGCCAAAATGTCTTGATAGTGTCAGAGGAAGTAAAAATGAATGATTGATACTATTAATACAGCCCTTGAAATAATTGAGAAACCACTGCAAATGTTGCGTAAATCAGCATCATGTATGGCAGCCATTCCAGTGTCTGTTGAATTCATACACAGACACATTCTACTGACCCCGCTAAAGGGTTCTGCTGAATGGGGTACTCACCTCAACCACATCTATTTAACAGGGAAAAGTATAAAAACCACTGCTGTGGTCATCACAATCCTTTTGCAATAGGACCAGCTGGATAGCAAAAAACATTGCTAATATTACCTCAAAAGTAATTAGAATAATAAAGATTTAAAATGATAAGTTTCGAGTGAGGAATAGGAGGGTTAAATTCTGGCTTTACTGGCAGAGGGATACAGTAAGCATTGGGGTGCTTCCATTCTTAAAATTTCAAAGAACAAGGTCTAGCAGCAGACATTGGGAAGAACAGAGCTACAGACCGGCAAAGGGAGAAAACGACTCTCCGCAGACCAGGATGACCGGCAACTCATTTGAAAGTCACTCAACAACTGTAGGATTACATCAAATTACCTTCAAAAAGAATGGCAAATGGCAACTGGGGTGAAGTGCATAGCGAGGACAGTCCGAAACAGGCTCCTAGAAGCTGGGCTGAAGTCGTGCAAAGCTAGAAAGAGGCCCTGAATCAATGAGATGCAAAGAAGAGCCAGGCTGAGGTTTGCAAAAGACCGTAAGGATTGGACCATAAAGGACTGGAGTAAGATCATCTTCCAGTTTTTAGCTTTGCCCAGCAACTGGTCTTCTAATGGTTAGACAGAAACTTGGAGAGGCAAATAAGCTGTGAAAATGACAGATCTGCACACATAATTGGTATGTACACCCACACAAAAATCATTAGTGAATGTAAATTAATTTTATTAGTTCTTGTTAATTAAGGTAAAATGTATCAGTTAACTGAGGTATTATTCATATGTTTACTAACACATGCACAAATAAATCCAGCTCTATAATTGCTTTAAAAAAAAAAATATTCAAATTAATGAATGTATTAATACATGTATATTTACATATACTTATTGTGAAGTGTTACCTTGAACGTAATGATGATTAGAATGAGTAGTTGTAAACTGAAGAAGATTGAGGGAGGTACTAGAACTCTGTCCAGTTTATTATTTTTCACCCTTCAGTGTCTCATTCATCATCCACGCTCTCCAGGTGATTTGTCTCAAGGTTATTAACAAGCCTTCCCATCCAGCTTTTCTGAAGTGATCGAAGCAAAAGCAAATTCACTTGGCAGGTACGACTAACAGGCTGAGAAGAGACAGAGGTCAGCAGAGGTCACGGGTATGACAGGCGACAAATGGACTTGATAGGCTGAGGGATAAAGGAAGCAGGTAGTGGATGTTTATCTCCCAGTGGAGGCAATTCCAGCTGACCCTCAAATTCCTCCCCTCTCTTCCCGTCCCGGGGTGCTCTCCAACGGGTATTGATCCAGTCTTGCCAGCCCACATGGAGGTGTGGTAGAGAGAGAAACGGGCATCCATCACCATCTGCACTACCATGTCAACCACCCAGGTGTGACGTCATGCCTCAACAGCTCTGCCCTTGCACTCTGTTTGCTGGGTAACCCTAACCTTGGGCTGTGGAGGCATCTGTCCACACAGTGATGGCTGAGACAGATTTTTCTCATCACCTTCTTTCTTGTCGCGCCCCAGTCAGTTTGGTCATTTAGAGCGCGCCCTATCACTTAGAGTTCTACGTGTCCTTTCGATTTCTCCTTTCTCACTTGGTACATCAGTACCCAGTACCTGTGTCCCCCTCTCCCTTAACCACATCTATCATTTACATGCTCTGAGCATTCAGAAGATATCTGCCCCAAGCAATGTCTTCATGAAAAGGAAGAGCATAGATTTAACTTGCCATGCTAAATGCTACCTTTCAATATGTTGTGTCATTGCATTTCTGTACCGTGAGTTTGGCATTTTCTTCTCATCTACAAGATATTTAGTCTGGGTCTACAAAGCACTGTCGAGCTCCTGTACTAGTGTGAGATGGTGTTTTCATCTTTTTATTTAGAACATATTTAGTCTGTTTCTGCAAGGCACAGTCAAGCTCCTGTACTAGTGTGAGATGGTGTTTTTTTATTATCTACAACTTATTTAGTCTGTCTACAAGGCACCGTCGAACTCCTGTACTAGTGTGAGATGGTGTTTTTTTCTTCTTATCTACAACCTATTTAGTCTGTGTTTACAAGGCACAGTCGAGCTCCTGTACTAGTGTGAGATGATGTTTTGTTCTTCTAATTTAGGATGCATTTAGTCTGTGTCTACAAGGCACAGTCATGCTCCTGTACTAGAATGAGATGGTGTTTTCTTCCTCTTATCTACAACATATTTAGTCTGTGTCTACAAGGCACAGTCAAGCTCCAGTACTAGTGTGAGATGGTGTTTTCTTCCTCTTATCTACAACATATTTAGTCTGTGTCTACAAGACACAGTCAAGCTCCTGTACTAGTGTGAGATGGTGTTTTCTTCCTCTTATCTACAACATATTTAGTCTGTGTCTACAAGACACAGTCAAGCTCCTGTACTAGTGTGAGATGGTATTTCTCTGGTAAAATGAAAATCGCTCCTGATCACAATTATTTCCCATGCATTTAATGCATCACTGTCTTATCAGACCCAATATATCTATGATCTCATCCCAGTTTGTTCCATTTGCGAGTAATTTGTATGTGAACATAGTGGAGAGTTAATTGCCAAAAGAGTGATGATGAGATGGAATCGTGTCTTATTTCTTGAAAACACCAATTAAAAAGCCTTACACTTACTGTGTGTGTACACCAGTAAGTGTGAAATGCATCCGCCTGGAACCATCCAGTCGTTATGTCTGACAAAATAAAAGGCATTGGAAGCATTTCGGTGGGTGCTATGGTTTCCCCATGTGCTGGATGGTTTATGTGCTGAGCTTTCAGTCTATGGTTAGGCACTGTGAGAGGAGAGCTGCACACTTTCAAGGGGAGAGGCTCTGTCCCATAGCTGCTGAACAGAAGGAGAGAAATGTTGGAAGCCAAAATTTGTTTGTGCTGTTACCTTCAAATGCATTGTTAACAACACATCCAGATAAAAAAAAAGATGTAGTAAGTGTTCCCTCACTTATGACACTATGTATGTGTGTTTATCTCTGTGTTTTGTGTTTGTCTGTGTTTATTACTGTGTGTATGTCTGTCTGTCTCACTTTCTCTCTCTTTGTGTATGTGTGTGTGTGTCTTTGTTTTTTCATCACACAAGTCAGAAACAGTTGCACTTTTCTGAAAATGTATTTTGTTGATGTGTGTATTAAGGAAAAAGGAATACCATTTTTGTTGATTTAAGGAAATAATTAATGCACAGTATTTTATAGCATGTTCTATGAAGATAATGAAATCAGATTGTTGTATAGTATGTTTTATGGAGATAATGAAAACAGAGGATTATGTTCAACTGAAGCGTCAGCAAAAGATACACAGACACTACAGACCTCAGTTTCCAATCATTTGATGCTTGAGGATACGATAATAATCACCACCTCATCTGTCTCTTTTGTGATTCTCTTACAAATTGAGTGTTGTGTTTGTGGGTGACAATTGCATGTTTCTGTTTGCATCTATCCTCTTTTGTGTTTTAATTAAAGAAATGTCTGATTAGATGTTGAAAATAGACACATCCTATAAGATGGACTGTACAGCTGTGGCCAAAGGTTTTGAGAATGACACATATTATTCACTTTCACAAAGTATGCTGCCTCAGCTTTTAAGATGGCAATTTGCATATACTCCAGAGTGGCATGAAGAGTGTTCAGATTAATTAATTGCATTAATTAATTAAATCCCTCTTTGTCATGAAAATGAAGTTATTCCCCAAAACAACATTTCAGACCTGCCACAAAAGGACCAGCTGACTTCATGTCAGTGACAGGCTGGAGATCATTGTCATGCTGATTGAGTTAGAATAACAGACTGGAAGCTTTGAAAGGATGGTGGGGCTTGCAATTGTTCTTCCTCTGTTAACCATGGTTACCTGCAAGGAAACACGTGCAGTCATCATTGCTTTGCACAAAAAGGGCATTTCAGGCAAGGATATTGCTGCTAGTAAGATGGCACCTACATCTACAATTTATCAGATCATCAAGAACCTCAAGGAGATAGGTTGAATTGTTTTGAAGAAGGCTTCAGGGATGCCAAAGAAGGTCCAGCAAGCACCAGAACCATCTTCTAAAGTTGATTCAGCTGCGGGATTGAGGCACCACCAGTGCAGAGCTTGCTCAGGAATTACAGCAAGCAGTTGTTAGTCACTTTCAGATGTTTGGAAAAACATCAGGGACAGACTGATATTCTGCAAAAGGTACAAGGATAGGACTGCTGAGAACTGGGGTAAAGTCATTTTCACTGGTGAATTTACTTTACGATAGTTTGGGCCATACGGAAAGATGCTTGTCCGCAGAAGGAAAGGTGATCGCTACCATCAGTCTTGTGTCATGCCAACAGTAAAGCATTCTGAGACCATTCATGTGTCGGGTTGCTTCTCAGCCAAGGGATTGGACGCACTCACAATTTTTCTTACAAACACAGCCATGAATAAAGAATGGTAATATAACATTCCCAGAGAGCAACTTCTCCCAACCTTCCAAGAACAGTTTGGTGATGAACAATGCATTTTCCACCATGATGGAGCACCTTGCCATGAGGCAAAAGTGATAACTAAGTGGCATTTTGACCAGGAAACTCCCCAGACCTTAATCCCATTGAGAATGTGTGGACAAACAAAAACCCACAAAAACTCCAAGCATTGTTTATGCAAGAATGGTGCTGCCATTAGTCATTGAATTTGAAGAGCTACAGTGGCCAGCAAACCGATGGTGTAGTATCACAACACTACTTCTGTGTCTCCCACAGGAATTGCTCTTGAGAAAGTTTAATATATAATTAATCATATAATTGTCCTCTCCAAAGTTATATCAGATTTTTTATCCATGACAAACAGACCTTTCTAAAGTTCGGGATACTTCCGAAATGTCTTTGTCTTCGAAAGAAAAGCATTCTTTGGTCCATTAAAATAAAATCAGGTTGATCAGAAGTACAGTGTGGACATTATTAATGTTGTAAATGATCATTGTAGCTGGAAACATCTGATCTTAATGTAAAATCAACATAATGCTTCTGTTACAATGGCATGTTGTGCTGGCTAATCCTGGTTTATCATTTAAAAGACAAATTAATACTTAGAAGACCCTTTTGCAATTATGTTAGCACAGCTTGAAAAAACTGTTGTGCTAATTGAATAAGCAATAAAACTGGCCTTCTTTTGATAAGTTGATTATCTGGAGCATCATACATTTTGGGTTCACTTAAAGGGTCAAAATGTCCAGAAACAAAGGACTTTCCTCTGAAACTCATGAGTCTATTCTTGTTCTGAGAAATAAAGGCTAGTCCATGTGAGAAATGACCAAGAATCTGTGTCCTACTCCCCTCACAGAACACGCCTGAGAAGTTGCATTAAATTGCAGCCGCAAAACATTGGGAAATTTGTACAAGGTAAAATGGATCTTGAAGAAGCTATCACTTCACTTTGCAACCCCATCTGTACCCTGTAGACAGTGCTTGATTAGAGAACATGTCCTTGTACTACAGGCCAATGACCGAAAGCACAGCTCTTTAGGAAAGAACCAATCAGCTGGTATTCTGGCTATAATGGAGTAGCCAGCACACTCAGTTAAGCTTTTTATTTTTTACCTTGTTAATAGCTATATTTCCTATTCACTTTGCTATATTTCCTATTCAAACTATATTTATGTATGCTTTCAGAAAAAACAAAGACATTTCTAAATGACCCCAAACCTTTAAAAGCCATACAAGGTGGAGGAGAGTGGTGACAAAGCAATATAAGATGGAGTTGAATCGTAACAATGCAATATAAGATGTAGTTGAATGGTAAAAAAAGCGATATAAGGTAGAGGAGAGTGACTCTCAAAGCGATATAAAATTGTGTTGATTAGTGACATAAGATGGGTGAATGGTGACAAAGCGATATAAGATGGAGGAGAGTGGTGACTCTCAAAGCAATATAAAATGGAGTTGAATGGTGACAAAGCGATATAAAATGGAGGAAAGTGGTGAAAAAGCAATATAAGGTGGAGGACAGTGGTGACAAAGCGATATAAGATGGAGTTGAATAGTGGCAAAGCGATATAAGATGGAGGAGAGTGGTGACAACCTGGCACAAGGTGGATGAGTAAAGAAAATTGTGGCATTCTGTTTTGCTCAACCTAGCTCATTAATTTTCTCAGTTAGTCAGAACCGTGGAGTGTGCAAACAAGAACAGGGGTGTTGCCTGCTAATGAGGACCGGGTGAGAGCGCTGAGACCGCAAAAAACACTGTTCACTGCTTTGAATTAAATTGTGATATTTAAATGGGGAAAGCTGAATATGAGTGAGAGGTCCATTTATGAGCTAGCGAGGGATGTCTGTCAGCTCTGGTAACTGTTTATGAGATGGGTTTTAATGCATGTAGAAAACAAATATGAAATATGAATGGATCTAGGTAAATGTACTATGTAACTAGCCTTTATCTCTCTTCATTTCCCATATGCATTGTTCATTTGTCTTCCAACTCTCTTGCTAATTTTTCTTAGGTGAAAGTAAATTCTCCAAGTAAGGCCAACCGGATTCAGCGGATTCAGTCACTTCAGGTCTTTACATCCTATCATCTAGCCTTTTTTGCTATTGATTGTGGAAGATCTCATACGCCGCTCTCATTAAATTAATTTTTCTTATTAACTAGTTTGGATAGTATATCATTGTGTTTTAGAGAGGTCAAGGATTTGTGGTGAATAATTGATCTAGTATGGGTGTGTAGGGTTCCTGACAACATTGCTGCTGATGTCTACGATATTCCACATCAATGCTCCCCTCTGTGCCTCTCTCCCCAGGTGGGGAGAGACAGAGCAAACATGCAGAGGGTGTTTGGATTCCCTCTCTAATCCAGAGAGCATTATTGGCATGACTAAATATGCTTCCAAAAGCCTCACTTCTAATCAGCTTAATGGTAAAGCCACACAAGCAAACACAAGAAATCTTTCTTGTTAATCTGCGCAATGATGACTGTAATGCCTCTCGCTACAATCAACAGATCAACTCAGATCCCTGAAGTGTGGTTTATGCTGTTTACCCGCTGGCTGCTGTTTGCTTGCTACTACTTTGCCTATAGAGGTTTTTCAGTGTCATATTCAGGTGTGTTATTAGCTTCACAAAATATATATATTTTTTTACAATGGAAATTAATATCTCGCAGACTGAAATGTTGAAGTAGACTTCACAGTACAGACGTGCTGTAAAGTAATGTAGACAATGAAGGGTCTTACAGTTCAGTTTAATTCATTAATCAACATGTGTTTAATACATTTTTCGTTATCATATGTTGCAGAAGTTGTTTGAGTTTATTCAGCTCCTACTTGGGTCAGTGTGGTGTAGATAAGCCCCAGTCAAGGTGAACTGCTAGCTCACTGAAATCCATTCTTAGCTTCAAATTCAAATGCTTTTCACCTAAGTTCCCAGCCTCCACACTGAGGGAATAACCTGAGTGTCAGATCTCTCACATGCACTGTGCGTGTGACATACACATATGTAGCTGTCCCGTTGGAAGCATACTAGGTCTTGCACAGCATACTAGGTCTTGCACAGCATAGTATGTTGATCCATATGGGCATGTGTTGTTTTGTACTGTGGATATATGAGAGTTTGAATTACAGTGTGTTATCCGGATACACGTGTACATGTCCCAACGTGTTCCTGTAAACTAAATTGAATCCATAGACGTTTTTCGGACAGATCCCAACCCAAATTTCTGGCACAGGGGTTAGTTTTATAAAAAAACGCACACATTGAACATAATGTTATGAACAGAGCTACTTTCCGTTTTAGGCTTTGTTGGTAAGATTTAGGGTTAGGTGTTTCATTGGATTATGGTTATGTTTGGATTAAGATTTATGGATTTATGATTTGGATTTAACTATTTGTACTTTGAAGTGCGTCTGATGCCTTTCTGGTTCTCATCACATTGCTCACTCAACCAAAAGGTTTTGACTGTATTCCGTACTCACCAGAGGGAACTCTTCTTTCACCTTGATGGAGCTAACAGGTGTGTAAACCCACCCATGGAGTGTTGTTGGCTAGCTACAGTCGCAGTTGCTGACAAAGTCCCTGGATGTACATGTGTCGGTCTGGAACACAACATTGCTGATGAGTGTTCCAGGTGAGATAGCGGAGAATTGGTGAAACGCGAAAGGAGTCATGAAAAGAAGACTTTTTAAATTGCTTGGTCAAGGCTATATTTACTTTTCCAAGTTAGTTAATTGCATATTCTGTCAGTACAGGAAATATAACAGCTGCTGTTCATAAGGCCATTTATTTGAATCAAGCTCAGTTTAATTGTTCAATTTGTCATGTCCTTAATGATGTCCTTAATTGCTTCATAGCATATAGGACTTAAAAAGGTTGCAATAGGCACATTTGAGCAACAGGTTATTTGTGCACAACGCTTTTCCCTCCCCTCTAGTGAACAGCCTGGCTTTTCAGCATAAGAGATTAATTTAGATTTTCCCCAATTAGAACTGTATAGTAATCTCCATGAAACGCTGTGATGAACTCAACCAAGTGAGTGCCCCTGCCAGGTCTTCCAATTCCCAGTGCACGGTGTCACAGTAGTGCTGGTTTTATTGATACTAAGCCAGAGCCAGAACAGTGATCATCATTTGGTCCACTGCTGAAAACAAATGTATCAGCTTTGTAGCCCCATGCCTTTCATATACCTTTAATTTAACCGAATCGCTGAAAAAAAAAAATCCTGACCAACTTGTTGGTGTTTAGGCTGGATTTGAACAGGATATAAGAGAGCACGGTGAATGACTGAGTCCCTGAAATTGAAGGGTTAAAGGGTAATAACTACTGGTGGAACGGCCACTGCAAGCGTTTCTGCTGCATCTAGTGGTCCTTGTTACTACCATTGATTGAGGGGCTTGATATCTGCTGACAACAACAGCTCACCTAGAGACTATATTGGCTGTTTGGAATTTTAAACCTGCTGCCACAAGACACCTTCGAGTAACTAACACCAATGTTTCAATCAAGTACACACACAAAGCCTATAACATACCATAACATCGTAGATCATTTTGTTGTTGGTTATATTGTCTCACCTTTGGCAAGGTAAACTCACATCTTACAACACCACAGACAAGCCCACAGTGAATGAGAGAAAAAGGATGGGACTCGACGAGATAGAGAGTGAAAGACAAGACAGGAAGAAAACTACATTTGAAATAAAGAAGTAATGAGTGAGAATGAGAGATAGAAACATTGTCTGTGGAGGGAAGAATGACATCTTTCTGTCCTCATGCATTATTCAGCTGATGATTCGTCCTACCAACCAGGTTCTGCATTAGACGTCTGGGCCTGAACCTCAGGGTTACCATCTCTACTGGACTCAACTCATTTCCTGGCTCTCTTCCCTATCTCACCCTTTATATTAGTATATACAGGAATATCTAGGGCCAGAATGTTCCCTCTGATCAGTGCATTCAAATCGTTTGTGGTCTCTATTGCTCATCCTTTTCGTTTTCGAAATGAAACGGTACATTTGTTTTTCATTAGATTATGTTGTTTGTTTTGAGAGAGAGAGAGAGAGAGAGATGTTGCGAGAAAAGTCAGAGCGATGGAGAGCGAGCCGAAGAGAGCCTGCGTGTTTGTCTGTGTGTAGTGGGGTTTTAGAAATCGTTAATGCCTTCGTTGTTTAACCGATCAACTGTACTGACCCCGGACACATGTTCATCATTGACCTTTGATCTCAATGTGCCATCTTCAGAAGTCAGGCAGCCAGCTGGCCCGGTTTAGAACCAAGTGAAATCCTCTGGGAGAAGTTTCTGATTGGCTCGACCAGCCGCCGCTAAAAGACGACCTTTCCCCGACCCTCGCCAAGTAGAAACATTATGCCCGCAGACAGCCCCCTCAGATGAAATGAGCTATTCACATCTTAACAACCCGTAATGGTGCTCTAGCTTGTGCAAAAATAAGGTACCTGAAAATGAAAATACGGTGCCATTTGGGAGGACGTAATGTCACATTGAACTTTAGTTATTTATGGCGTCAAATTAGTACCGAATGTTGCAAGATTATTCCTTAGCAAGCAAGAAGAGAACTCGACTGACAAGGATAGATCCAGAGCCGCATGCATAATTGACATTCAGCAGGAACAGCAGGTGATGTGCATGGAAGAAATACTGTAGAAATTACATGTCTATCACGCGCAATACATTGATCAGTAAGCAAACACTTTCCTACGCGTGTTTTTATGCACTTCTTTTCAGATACACACATTTCCGTGGATCTCAAAATCCATCTCAAACATTCTGTTATTTATCACCCATTCTGATAAAGTGTTTAAAGTTTCAGTGACCCCACTGGCTCTGAGTGCTAGCATGTAGTGTGGAATTGCACATTTATTAATGATTTAACGTTTGCTCAGTCATTTCCCTATGAAAACTGTAGTTTATATGTGTGCACTGGATCTCTACTCATGCTAGCTCACCAATGTCAAATCTTGCTGGCACAAGCCTTTCCATTCAGAATCAAAGTTAGACACTAATTAGACTCCACGGTGGCTACAGTGGCATATCAACATGATACAGCAGGCCGGTGGCTACAGTGTCATATCAACATGATACAGCAGGCCGGTGGCTACAGTGTCATATCAACATGATACAGCAGGCCGGTGGCTACAGTGTCATATCAACATGATACAGCAGGCCGGTGGCTACAGTGTCATATCAACATGATACAGCAGGCCGGTGGCTACAGTGTCATATCAAC
>JACXGK010000384.1:0-60330 GCA_016801125.1 Novumbra hubbsi
GGGGGCTGTTTTACTTACTGTAGAGATCGTCTTTGTTTTTGGTGCCGTTGACCTTGCCGTTCCGGTCGATCCTGAGGAAAAAGTTCTGATAGGAGAAGAGCTTCCTCCGGCGCACGTCTCCTTGGAGGTGGTTGTAGCTGCGCGCGTGGCGTCCCGCGACGACGACCGAGGAGGAGGCGTTGGCCACCCGGGGCGAGCGCGGCGCGGGTGCATTCCGGTGGCACGCGTGGGGCGACGGGCAGAGCAGCAGGGCGAGCAGCGCGGAGAGGAGGGACAGACGAACGCAGGACCAGGCAGCGGCACCCTTAGTCACTGTCCATCTGCACATTGTACTGGAGCTGGGAGGACTGGAGAGAGGCTCACAGAAAGGACCATGCTGGAGGGGGCAGAGGGAGGGGGGCGGAGAGCGGGAGACGGAACCCCCGACGGCTGACGACGACCACACCGGCGCTGAATCTCCCGCTGCCGCTTATTCCCCTCGCGTGTCGAAGGAATGCCTCGGCGTCCATAACGCGGAAAGCGCCTAGCGCCCCGGGGGGAAACCTCTCGCCCTCCTCGCGCCGCGCAAGCTAGGGACCGCCTCTGCCACCTCTGTGGAGGAGAGATACCGGGGTGGGCTGGATGAGGAGACGGGTAGACCCACGAGAGTGTTTGAAAGAAAAGGAGGGAACAGGTCGAATCTTAGCAGAAGCCCCCGAAGCTGTTTCTCCTCAAAACGAAGAATCCAAGGTGCTGGTGCATAGGGAACCGTTTAATCCTGGCTTTTATTCTGGTCTCTTTGGGGTTCCTCTCTTTAGCTCTGAAAGTAACTTGTCTGGAATTTAGCTGGAGTGTCTCTCTCTGCCGTGCTCCTCTGTGCGAGAGCAGGAGCGCTGGGTCTCTGTGCCCTGGTCCCTGTGAGTTTGTGGATTGTGCGCGCAGAGCTCAAATCCCCTTCGCCTCTCTGTGCTGAGTCCCTTTGAGTGGAGTGCTGCTTCTCCTCTCAGTGCGTCTCCCTGACTCCTGTGAGGATTCGTGTTCGAGGAGCTGCTCTCGCTCTGTGTCTGGCTCGCGCTGAGGTGAATGAATCTCAAGACAATTCTCACCTTATTTATCTTACGCAATCCCCCAGATGTAATCTCTTAGGGTAATTGTTAGTCTATGAAATCCTGTTGGCTTTGAAGATCTGTGTGTGTGCGTGTGTGTTTTTTTCCTCTCTGTTGCATAGTTGCTTGTGTGTCTGTGTGCGTGTGCGTATATGTGTGAGTGTCAGTGTCAGTGTAAGGGAGAGGCCGGTTCTTTAGCCCTCCCCTTTGCCGAGCCCCCTCCCATTGTAACCACTACCCATCGCTCAGAGCAGGTTAGTAAGAGAACTGTGGACTGTCCCTCTCTCTGAACCCGTATTCCTTTCTGCTGCTCTACCTTGTGGATGTATTTCATCTCTAAATGTTTCTATTCTCTTCTATCTTTTTGTCAGTGGGGCAGGTTTCACCAGACAGGTTTTGATTCTCTTGACTTTAATGCCACTTGGGCACTTCTGATTGTTACTGATCTGTTTTTAATTCGGATATTGTTTTAAATCTGCCATCATGAGTGATAACAAGGCCGAGTTGTGGCTGTAAAATTAATCCACATGTTACAGAAAACTAAGCATGCAATTTTGAGCTCTACATTATCTACAACTGGTCTATGGCGCGAATGAACAGAGCAATCTGACATAATACGTGCAATACAACCAATGTCTAAACAAGTCACGGAGAGATGTGGACAGACACACTCTACCATACACATTATTTTAAAACAACTGATTTACAAGGCTTTTAAAACTCAAAGTGGACCTTCCGTGTGTCAGTTGATTTTACCCGTTAAAGAATTTTCGTCTCATGTCTGGTTTGTTCGTTGTTTAATTTCCTTTCCACATTGTCAGACAAGAGCCATATCTCCGGTCATTTCCCATCACTTTATCTAGCTATCAAACAGCTTGTGGTCCAATGCCATGCTAAAGCCATTTCCACCGTTGCCAAACATGTCTCTCCTGACAGTGCTGAGTGAGAAACTTGAAACATGGATCTCTATAGCAAAGTATTCCACTGTTGTAATGAACACATTCAACACTTTACTTAATCAACACGGCTGATTTTAGGTGGTGGTGGTTTTCTACTTTATCTTTTTCACTTTGTTATGAGCAGGAAATCCGACTCTTGCGCAACTTCAGTACCTGTATCACAGACCCTCCATGCTACAACTTCCCAGAGACGTCTGGAATCCCTACCACCCTGAGATAGAGAGAGGCTAAACAAACCATGCGATAGAGTCGTTCTGGGAAAGAGGGGTGGGGCGTGGGGCAGGGTAGGAGGGATATGAGAGAGGCAGAACATCTGGTCTGTACCACACTGCTGAATTCATTGGTGAAGAAAGACAACGCACAGCAAGTACATTGCTTTCACAGGCACATTTTCACACTTGTTTGGGATACCCAAGTATCTCTTATGGGAATTTCTACATGATGAAGAGGTTCTGGATGTCACTGACCAACGTTTAAATACACTAACACCAAGCTAGGTGATACAGTATGGTCGGTATTAAATGATTGCCTTTCCAGAACCCCTAAGATGAAGGGAGTAACAAAGTCAGCTGGATTATCCGTTACATTCCAGAGCAATAAAAAATAAAAGCAAATCTTCAAATGTCAGGTAAATCCTAGAGAAGAAGGTTAAAAAACAAAAAGAGCATAACAGAACATAATTCCAGATCCTTCAATTACTCTGAATCCAATTTTCCACATGCTTATTTATCATCTCTCTTTAGAACAGGCCCCTCCCCACTTTCCCCTGGGCTGTCAGTGGACCAGCTACCTCTCTGGCACTGCGATGTCTGAACAAATCTGTCCAGGCCCCCTAGCTTTCAGTATGTGTGCTCTGTGTTTGATCTGGCGTCGTATAAACAGCCTAATCTTATCATTCACTTCTTCTGCTCCGCGTATAGCTTTCTGTAAACCTGGGATGCTATTGAGAGGGACAAATAGAAACAGGGGACTAGAGGAGAACAAAATATATCTTTAAAGTATATATCTATATTTAAAATATATTCCCAAAAAATTTTCGTCATCAGGACAGAGAGTCTAGTTGATCCATCTGCTACATGCATCCCTTTAAAACACGTTCAATTACTTCGCCTTGGCTTTTATCAAAAGCAGAGTGTTGCAAGTTCAGGGAGAATAAGCAACCTGCTGCTCAGGTTTTTGGGATGTCATTGATCTCATCCATATTTCCTCTCTGATTTGCCAATGTCATGCAGCAAACCTGATCTAAGTCAGATGTTAGAAAGAAGTTGTCCTTGAGGAAAACACTTTGTCACACAAGAAAATTATTAGTTAAATGTTTGGATACCTCAGGCATTTGGTTTGCTTTCCAAGTTGCTTAGGGAAACCTTGGAAACATTTACAGAGGCACACTGTGTAAAATGTAAAGAAAAACAATGCAATTATGGGCAAATCAGTTAAACCCTATACAATATATATAAAAGGTATATATTGTTTATATAATAGACAATAGTGCAAAGACAACATACAAAATATTGTCTGTGAGATTTTATTATTTCTTGAAAAATATATGCCCATTTTGAATTTGATGCCAGCAACACATTTTGAAAAACTGGGACAGGGGCAACAAAAAACTGGAAAAGTTGTGTAATACAAAATAATCTACCTAAAGGAACATCACACAACTAATTAGGCTAGTTAGCAACAAATCTGTAACATTATTGGATATAAAAAAAACTCCCAGAGAGAGTGAATATTTCATAAATCAACATGGGCAGGGGTTCACAACTCTGTGAAAGGGACCAATCAGCTTGTTATCAGCACACAGGTTCATTGCCAGCCTCTGTGATGGTATGGGGGTGCATTAGTGCACAAGGCATGGGTTACTTGCGCATATGTTAAGGCATATGTTTTCAGGGAAGGCCTTGCTTTGACAATGCCAAAGCACATTCAGCATGTATTACAGCATGGCTCCGTAGTAAAATATTCCATAAGCTAAACTGACCAGCATGCAGTCCAGACCTGTCACCTATTAAAAACAATGGTAAAAGAAGATGTAACGCAACATAGTGGTAAACATGTCTCAATTTATTTGAAATGTGTTGCTGGCATCAAATTCAAAATATGCATGTAGGCATTTCCAAAAACAATAAAATGTCTGAGTTTCAACACTTGATATTTTGTCTTTTGTACTATTTTGAATTGCACTTACATTTAGGGAGTGTCACATTGAACGCAGTGTCCCAACTTTTTTGGAAATAGAGTTGTAGATGAGGCTTGTTTGGGCCAGTTTTTTATTTTATTTTCATACAATGTGTTTATGTGTGAAGAAAACAATTCTAAACAAAACATCTGTAAATACTCTCAGACCAAGTCAGTGTGTTTTGAACCCTGTCTCCATTTCATGTCTGTTAAGTGGTCTTAGAGACACACTACTTTATAGTGGATTGTTGCAAATTCAACCAGCGTCCTGGTTGTGTCCCTGAAGAAGGGGGGTTAAGGCTGGAAATAAATATTTTCCCAGCCAGCCTCAGCTACTGAATGTTTAGCACTGTTCATCATTGTTAGCTGCTCCCATTTGAGATAGCCAGGAGAGCCTGAGAAAACTAGAAAACAGCACTATTTAACGCAATCCAATCTGTCCCTATAGATTTGAATCACTAACTTACATGTCTAAGTGTAGATGGTATCAGTATAATAAGGGGCCTGATTTCGTCTCTGTTACTTAAAACAGGAGGGGTGAGGTTCTAACTATTTCAGCCTAAAATATGTCTTTCTGTGGGTACACTGTCATGTGCTCCCCTCGGGCAAATCATTTCAGTGCCACTTTAAAAAACGGAGAACTGGTTCTTCAAATGTGTTTTATAACAGCTGAAATCCTTACTAAAATAGCTGATCCATTGTTTTTTCATTACAAATAAATGAATAGTCATATCGGAACATGATATGTGAATGTTGTCTGTCTGTCGAAATAGAATCGTTTTCAAGTTTAGTCTAATATTTAATTTAATGTGAAAACGCTCAAATGTAATACTGTAATACTGTATTCGCTTCGCAACAACATTTGGGAAAACCAATCAAAGCAGGTCGCATTGCATCCCAAAGAAATCCATAAAAAAATATTTTGATCACAAAGAAATAGTGTGTCTGAAGTGGAAACATATTAAACACATCACTACTCCATATTTCCTAAATTGCTTTAGAGGGTGTGCCTCGTGTGGATTTTTCAATACCAACATACTCAAAATGAGATAAGCACAGATATTAAAAGACAACGCAAACACAATTAAACAGAATCTTGTGCTACAGAAAATTGAGCTGCTTTAATTTTAAGTAGTCTACACAACATTGTCAGTTGTGGCTGATTCCTCTGATCACACTGCCGATGGAGGGAGCTTGATTGCAACCAACAGTCTTTTATGCCCCTTGGTCCTTTCTTTCTCTCCTTACCTTGCTTCTCTCTGACTGCTCACTCCTCTCTCTGTATTCATTATTTGCTCCCTCGTCTCCTGGGTATTTGTGAATGGTGAATTGTGACTCTCTGTCTCTAGACTCTCCTATCATTCGATGGTGAAACATTCAATGCTGCTTGATTTTTCCATAAGTTTCCTCATGTTTCTTTCTTTAGCCCACTCCAGAGCCTTAACAATAAAAGGTATCAGCACTAAACCAATTTTCAAATGCCCCGACTTGCTTGACAAGATGGTTTTGGTATTTATATATATATATATATTCTAACTATAACAATTGTTATATAAACTCCTAATTAAATTGGACAATGACTTTTGGACAATTGAATGAGTACAAAACATGGATGTACATCCTACACTGTTCAAGCTATCAACTCAAAACTATTGGCCCAAAATAATTTGCTTATATTAAAATGTCTGTTTATTAGGTTTACTTTTAATGTTAAGAATATAAATTGTGAACATGGTTCAAATGAGAGCCACATGAAGCGCAACAGGAATAATTGGTAAAATCTAGCTTTTCATAGGCAAATCAATCGATTCCAACTTTAAAGCGTTTAAGCTTTACTAGTTTACAATTCTATTGAGATTTAATAAAATATTGATGTACTTTGTTTAGGCTCTGCCAACATGAAATTCCTAAATATTTTCAAGCATAGACACTGAACCAACTTTGTTTAACATATTAAAATATGATCTCAACTTAAAACTAATGTTTATTTACTATTATTTCGTGTATTTCTATTATTTAGCTTGTATTAACCCATAACAAGCTAACATACTACTTGGTTTCCAATGTTTAGGTTATCCCAACATTAAAGTATTATATATTTCTTGACTTTTACTATAGTAACAAGCATTATTTGAATAATGTACCATAATTAATCCTGGAAACAACATCTTTCCAACTGTTCAATTTAGAAGGATCAATATTGTGGTTATTGTACTGGGATTTTCCATTACACTAAACACACTTAAAACTGGAACTATTTTATGTATTTAGTCTATCTCAGTGAACTAGTATGAATTAAGTCAAAAATGAACCATTTGGTCAAGTCATATTTTGCTTTTTTCTGTAAATGTAATGGTAGACCTTTTTTTTTTAAATAATTAAAGAAGTAGACAAATTAGGTATGAGTGAGCAATTAAGACTGCTATTTATCTGAAATCAATTTAGATGTATTAACATTGTCCTAAACAGGATTGACTTCACAGCAATCACTTTGAATTCCTCTGGGATTCATATTTACAAAGCAGAATCTTATGCATATGTGGCACAATCATCTTTTCTCTATCTCATACCACTAAGTGTTCTGAAAATCCATGACAAAACATTAGCTGGCCAGTGCTAAAATATTCATGTTGGAAGTGTTGGTTATTGGTTAATAATGCATTGGCAGGTTTAGTTCTAGTTTCATGGGTAGCAAATTAATTAATCATTCTACAGAGCAATTTCAGGGAATGGTGACAGAATATTCAGATCAAAAGACATGTGTTTTTCCATTCAAATGATGCTCAAATAAATACATGTATAAAATGTCTCTCTATATGTTTTGCCCACCTTGGATACTTTCACATTGTGTTCCACCATGTTACCACATAATATCAAAACCGATGATATCAACAAAAAATATACATGATGTGAAAAGTGAAAGTAAAAAATAAAATCTGTTGATTTCTCTCAAATAATTACAAATATATACCAGCAAAACATTGACTACATAAGGTTCACACCCTTGTTATGACACCTGAAATCAATTAAGCTGAGTCACATTATTTCAGGTTAAATCCACCAGTCTCTGGGAGACGTCCCACTGTTGCTTAGTACAAAACAACATAAAAAACGAAGGACCATTTCAAGAAAATTAGGAATAACGTTCTTTAAAATCACAAAAAGCAGTAAAGTCCATAATTAAGAAGTGGGTGGAACATGGAACAACCGAATCTGCCTAGAACAAGTCATCCTAAAAAACTATGTGTGAAGGGCACTAGGTAGGGAGGCCATCTAGAGGTCAATGGCAACTCTAAAGGTGGCAGTATTCCATGGCTGAGCTGGGAGACACAGTGTGTACTGCAACAACAGCCAGGGTGCTTCACAAAAACTGCTAGTTTATCAGAAGACCAATGAGACCCAAAGCTTATATAAAGCTTATTTTCCTCAGCGTTAAGCTCTATGTCTTGTTATGTAGGCTAACTTCAAACATCATTCTGAGAGCACCATCCCTACTGTATAGCATGTTAGCTACAGAATCTTGCTTTGGAACTGGAACTTGGAGATTGGTCAGGATTGACAGTAGTATGAACAGAGAGTGCAGAGAGAATATGGGGAGATCCTAGAAGAAACCCTGATCTATAGAGCAAATTCCCTTAGACTGGGGTAAAGATTTATCTTTTAACACGACAACAACCCAAAGAACACAACCAAGACAATGCTGAAGTGACTTCGAGACAAGTCTGTGATTTCCTTCAGCGGCGCAATCAAAGCCAAAGCCAGCTAATTTGTTATTCGCCCCGTTCAACTAGATGTCCACAGATTTTTTGATGATCCGTGTCTAAACACCCCAATGATTCTTTTTTTGTAACAATAAAATTTGAAGAAGTCTAGGGGGAGTTGAATACATTTGAGAGGCACTGTCCCTAGCAATATTTTGCAGGGCAAAAAGAGATAAACTTGGAAACATGGGTTTCACTTAAAACATAATGAAAATTGTATATAAAGGGTCATTTACGATGAAAACAATTCTATACAGAAAAAACAATAATATATCAGGTTCACAGAAAATGTAACTAGGCTCATACCTAGAGCAATAACTAGCAATAAACACATGAAGGTTGATAAAACACTAATCCAACAATCCTACGTTCAACATTGATGCATCGGTTGCCTTACTGGACAACTACAGCCAGTACATCCTCTCGATTCAGTGAGTGTCAAACCCATCGGAACAGTATGGCGTTTGAGTGACAAGCAGCCCATCGCCTCCATGGACGTGGCTCTTATGAACACACCGCAAAAGCAAACAAAGTAAGCCAGAGCAGCAATGATGGCTAAACAAGACCATATGCAATTACATGAATGCTTAGACGCTTCAAATTAATAATGTTATTCATAGGTCAACAACTTCAGCAGCTATTAGCAAATATTTGTGAAGAGTACATGGACAGAACAAGCCAAAAACCCTGTGCAAATTCCAGCAGGAGAAAATCATTTCAGCTAAAAGGGTAAATATGACTCTGTGGGTCAACAATAGCCCAATCTAACTTTTATATCCTGGACGCCAACAACTTGTATGATTTGAATAATTTATGTTTCATATTTTCTGTGGTTTTATAGGGTTTTACAGTCCATTTTAAGATTAAAGGGGCCTTGGAATAATTCTTCACAAGACATTCTGGGAAGAACCCCTCACTGACAGGTTCTAAGAAAAAACACAGATAAAGAGGTTCATGCTAGAAACCTTCATAGCAGGTTTTAAGAAGACCTCATTTATAGAGCGTTCTAGGCAGAGCCCTTCATTTTGTTTTGGAACATTTATTGTTTTGTTTTTTTAAAGTATAGGTACACCCCTTTGCACCTTTGCAAAGAGTTTGCCTGTGACACTCATATGTATTCACCACTCCGCATCCATTATGGTCTTAGCGTTAAGTTGGTGGTACTCATCACAAATACTGGATGAACCATTCTTTATTTTGCACTAAGACAACTGATGAAGCATAAGGACTAGAGTTGTTTGATACTAGCTACAGTGGCTGTAAAAAGTATACTCCCCCACTAAATATTTGGTTGAGGCACCTTTGACTGGTTTTTGACCGGGCTACTGCAGGACATTGAACATTGTTTTTAAGCCACTCCAGTGTGCCTTTGGCAGCTCTTTTTAGGTCTCCTCAGACCATATGATCTTTAATTACAAAAAATGTGACTTTGCAATGGCCTGGGGATAATCAATGCCTTTGGTAATGTTTATATATTATATCCTGATTGGTGCCTTGGAATCACTTTTTTCTAGATTTTTTGTATAGATATTTGTTCCCTAATCTTTTTTATTTTACTAACAAATAATGAGACAGGTGTATTTAACCCGAAATCATGTGAAACATTTAAATTTCACACACACCATTCATGTAAACCTACGTAATTATGTGAAAATGTGTTCACAGCTCATTGAAATGTGTCATAGAAAAGGAGGTGAATCCTGATCCGGTGAATAATGGTTTGTTTCATGTTTGCAATTAATTCAGAGAAAATTAACAGATAACAGAGTTTTCACTTTCACAGCATGGATTTTTAGGAGTTTTTTTGGATGTTGTAACATGACAAAATATGCATACGTCCAAGAAGGGTAAATATCTGACCATCTGTGTACATATTTAGACTCAAATGGACAGATAAATAAATGAATAAAGAATGCTGAGGTATCAAGGAATCTAAAAGTCACTCTCGCCACAATCAATGTCAAAGTGGATGAGTCAACTATCATGAAAAAAAGATGTCACAAACCTGGTCTACATGAGGCATCAGGAAGGAAGAAGCATCTCCACTCAAAAGTAATAGAAGAGGTAACTTCTTTCATTCTTAAAATAAGCAAGCAATTTCAAGTGAGCCATAAAAGACTGAATTGACGGTTGCCTTCAGAATGAGGGGAATGTCTTAAGTGATGCTGTTAGGATGATAAATAGCTTAAGAAACACCTTTAGAAATTTCAGCGCACACCTGCACACCCTAAAAGGGAGTTGCTACAGTGGAGGCTTTCTATTTGAAGTTCTGCTTCCGGTCTATAGTTTACCTTAAAATAGGTAACATATCACTTTTATTGACGTGGTTACAATGTGTTTTAGACATGTTTTTTTAATGACCATGAAATTTCATCTGCGCTGACTCAACATTATTTAGCACATTTCAGTGAGGTAACTAAATAAAAATCTCCAAAATATATACTGCCAAAAGACTGGGTAAGTAAAATATAATGTTAATTTGTATTCGGAGGACTCTATCCCTTTAACCTTAGTCCAAAGGTTGTGTAAAGACCAAGATAATTGACTTTAATTGTATGAGGTGGTGGAGTGTTTAAACTGAGGGACTCACATATGGCTCTCCCACTGGACTCCAGGTTCTGTGATTAATCATTGTGTGTGTCATGTGAAGCCTCACCTCCCCTCTGTGGTTTCATCTGATGTCCAGCTCCTTTGTGGCAGATATGGCGTGTTAGGAACGGAAGTTCTAAAATGAGCGCCAGGTGTGTATAAGTGGGAAGAGACTCAAAGCAATTAGGCCAAAAACACTCCCAGGCCCTCCAGAATCAGGGGACCTCTTATAGGTCAGACTCAACAGGAGATAGGGAGAAATGATTCAGTCCAAATTTTACAACTCACATATCCGGGACAGATATCAGTATTTAACACACGAAGTACAGGGCATTCTCTCTGGCCGTGGACAGCAGCCGATGCTATTGGAGACCTTTACACCCCAAACCGTGGGTTATCTCAGTCAGAACAAAGCCCTCTTGAGTCATTGGAAAGCTGAGACCTTCTGTGGTAATGGAATCATTGTCTCGTGGAGGGGGTGACCCCTGTTCTCCTCCTTCCCTCCCTGGGCGGGAGGTCTTGGCTCCTTGTCACCCTGTCGTTGGTGGCCTTGTTGAAGGCCGGGGGCCGGGGGGTGGAAGGAGGGGGACACACAGGAAGCTCTATTAATGCCCGCCTAGGGTTACTGACGCACATTGCTGCTGTGTCCACACTCCAATTATTAGCAACCAAGGTTGAAGGGTTCAACTGCAATACAGTCAACTCTTAACCTCTTCTCCCTTTTCTGACATGTGGAGTTAAACTATCAGGGAATTATCATTTGCTGTGTAACGCAAGTTGAAGCATATTCGAAAATGGCGTTTTCAGCTGATATCTGAACAAACAAAATTGGACGATTCTAACTGCTTATTTGTTGACATTGCTTAAACAATTTCCAAGTTGTATCTTTAAATAATTTGCAGAGACAGTCATTTTGGATTAATCTTAAGATAGCTATGGCAATCACAACAGCCAGTAAAAGCGAGGAAATATTATTCAAATAAGTAGCAAATTCTGTGCCTAAACCTGAATGTTAAAGGTGGTTGTTTTTGCTTCTGTCACTTCCAATGAGAGGAACATTGCACACTTTCTGTGTTCAGTGTTCCTGTCTTCGGAAGAAACATCAGCAATGGAATGTGAGCAAAGTATCTCCTGATTGGTGCCTTCACTGGCATACTGTAGTATAGACAGAAGGGAGATGAACAAGTTGCTCTCAGCTCCATCACTCTTTCTCTCGGTTACATTTTTAGGCGCTATTGGCACAAGAAACATCTCTTTACATTGCTAAAGCAATACATCAAACTAAAATAAGTAATAAGCAAATAACAAAATCCTAGTGAACCCATATTTCTCTCTCTGGCTTTCTTTCAGACAGCACTGATGTATACCTGTTGTTCCACTGTCTGATCCAAACCAAGAAAAGAAGTATCTCTCAGTTGATACCAGGCACTATTCTTTCCTCTGTAGTTAAGCAGATTAAACTGGGCCAGAGCCCTTCTGCTCAGCTGACAAACCACACAAACGTATGTTAACATAGCTTTATTCCAAATGGTTAAAAAGAAAACCTTTTCCAGCTTTCAATATCAGGAGCATCTTTAACCTGATGTTGGAATTTAGGGAGCTATTATTGTAGTATGTAAAGCTGACTGTCCATTTTAACTCGTAAAATGTGACAAAGCAAATATGTTGCTAATATTGATAGCCTTTTCAGGAGCATATCCAAGCCTGTATAACAGGATGGAAACCGGCTGGAGTTCTCAGTACAAAAGTTTATCCAATGCAATCTTTCTCGAACAGACATGGAAGAAAAACATGACTTTTCTCTACATTTATTCCAAGTCAGTAAAGTCATAATCCTGTAAAGAACTATTTATTCTTTTATATACGTTCAAATGTATTTTGCGTCAACGACTGAGTACATTTGTTCTCTCTTAAATACAAATTAAATTGTGGGTTTACTGGGCCTGTAATGCCAAACAAACCACTACTTTCAGTTTCATATTTTAAGAAAACATTTATATATGCATTAACTTAATCCCTGCCTGTTTTCATTTTAAAAATCAATATTTCAGTGTGTAGTAAACACACTTGATATAACAAATGTGCAAGCGTACACAAACCTTTTATTGAAAGGGAGTGCCGACTTAATAAGATAGAACAGAACATCTCCTTTGTAAACATTGTCTTGAATTTGGCAACTAAACCAAATATAATGACACTTATTATAAACACAGTGAAGTTAGTGTATAACAGTACATGAATTGTGAACTTAAATTTGTACCGACTAGTGCAACCTAGGTATTCATTGCTCTACAACAGTTAGGATCAGACTTGCAACTGTACAGTTACCATCTTCATTATGCGTCTATTTTCTTTTGTATTTAAATGACAAAACAGTAGGAAGAAAAGGTTAGGAAGGTTGTTACTTGGAGAGGGAGACAGAGAGGGAGACAATTGGCTGAGCTGGAGCTCGAAGCTCCCCTCCCCTGGTGACATGTATTGCCCAGAGTCAGAAGCAGCGTGTGACGCAGCGTGAAACGCAAAAACAAACCGAATGCAAAGAGGTGCAAATCATTTGCCCCTGTATACATTTACACAGGAGCCTGTTTACCCCTGTGTTGCATCACCTTTTCATTTACCAAAACTCTGTAAGCGTCTGCAAACTCAGGAGACTAACTGCTGTAGTTTTTTAAAGTGAAATAATGCGCAAAATGTTATTAATTGGTGACAGTTCTACACTGCAGTCAGGCCAGTTTAGCACCTGACTCTTTTACATCAGAGCTATGCTGTTGTAATATGTGCAGAAGGTGTGTTGGCATTGTCTTCTCTAAAAATACTTTGTCTGGATGGCGGCATATGTTGCTCAAAACCTCTATACAATGTTCTGTGTTAATGTCGCTTTCACAGATGTGCAAGTCACCCATGCCATGTGCACTAATGCACCCCCATACCATCACAAATGCTGGTTTTTGATGTGTGCACTTATATCAAGCCAGATTGTCTTTTTAGTCCGGAGGACGCAGAGTCCAAGATTCCCAAAAATGATTTTACATTTTATTTGTCAGACCATAGAACAGTTTTCGACTTTGCCTCAGTCCATCTTAAATAAGCTCAGGCCCAGAGATGTTGGTGGTTCTGGATCTTACGGTAGGTTTTTTGTTTTGCATGGTAACTTTACTTGCATTGAAGTAATGTGATGCAGTGAAGTAATGTGTTCACAGATAATGGGTTTTGGAAGTGTTCCTGATCCCATGCAGTGATTTCCACTACAGCATCCTATCGGTTTTTTAATTCAGTTCCAATTGAAGGCCCAAAGATCACGGCCATCCAAATATCTTCCAGATATTTCTTCAGATTCTTTGAACCTTTGAATAATATTATGTATCGTAGATTATGAGAGGCCCCAACTGCAAATTTACAATAAGAAAAGTTTATCTTACCTTGTTGAACTGTAGTCCTCAATTCTGACAGACTCAACCTCTCTGGAATGAGCTTTTAATACGCAGTCATATTAATGACCTCTTGCCAATTGACCTGATATGTTGGGAGATATTCCACCTGGTTTAGTTCTTTAGCATTACACAGCTTTTCCATTCTTTTGTTGCCCTTGTCCAACTTTTTCGAAACGCTGGCATCAAATTTAACATAGGCATTTATTTTTTAGGAAACATTAAAATGCCTCAGATTCCACAATTGCTATTTTCTATGGAATACACTGTAGGGTTTCAATGATTTGCACGTCATTGGATTTTGTTATTATTCACATTTTGTTGAGCGTCCCAACGTTTTGGGAAATAAGATTGTAGTGCCATGTGTCATTTCTTGATGACACCCACTAAGAGGAGTTGTTTTCCGAATTCTACCTGTTACTGGGTTGTATGCACCAGTAATGTCCCAAAGTATGATTGACATCATCAACCATTTCTTAATTCCTTATGGAATTTCCATAAGAATGTTTGTCAAGTACAGATCTATGGTTATAAACTTAGCAGATGGGTAATGATGGAAGGGTGTATAAGCCACAGACATCTACTCCAAAATGTTGGTAGTTAGTATCCATGGCTATTCATGTAAAAAAAAAAACAGCTCATCATTTTTCCTACATCAGTAGGGTTCTTTGTCTACAGCCTTCCTTGGATTTTTCTCAGCTACTTGCATTATTATGAACAGGGAAGGGCAATTGAAGAGGAGTCATTTCAGTTTGCGCGGGGCGAACCCTAAAACCCCCAGGTCTAAAGAGGATCTCATTACACACACCTTTGATTGCAACGACTCCTCTGCTGTGCTGCATATGGACGTGAGCTGGTAGCAGGGGAGGTGTCCCCTTTCCATTCACCAATATCAGATCCTCTAGAACACAGGACAGGGGCTAGAAATAAGCCTTTGAGAGTCTTCGCTATACAACTCGGTTTCAGATCCGGGTTGCTCTTAAACACATCATTCAACACGGTTCTTTTGATGTCGGTGATAAGCTGGAGTCACACGGACACCGTCTCTTCCCTGGACACTAAGAAAATACGTATTAAAAACACCCTCAGGGCTTTTATCAGCCTGTCCTCGAACTTGATTAAACTTTCTTCTCTTCATAACTGTCATGTTGATAGAAAATCTGTTTACAGGGAGGTTTGAAGCAGAGATGAAACAAAGAGCCTGAGGCCTGGCGTGCTTTCTGACATCTCAGAGTTTCAGACAATGGCCCATGGACTGAAAGCCTAGCTGGAGGCTAGTCTGTATACACATCCAGTAACTCCTTTATACAAAGCCCAAAGCCCAGCAATTTTACCATGCCATTAATTATTTGTGTATGAAACTATCCAAAAGGCATGTTGGTAACAAAGCAGATTGATTTGTTTTCAGGAACCAACCTAGTTATGCCCCTGGCTGTTAAGTTGAGGCAGCATTTTCACATTGGGCCTGTGACTTTGTGGTACTGACACATTATATTCACCAATCACAAAAGGATGCACATTTGGCTAAACTGTTTATGTTCCGAGGAAACCCCAAAATTCAATATGATTTTCGCAAACAGTCCTCGTCGTACCTTTCTTCAGACTCTTCATGTAATTATTGTAAAGAGCCAGCAGATAGGAGAGGATAGGGTAGGAGAAGGAGAAAATGTTGGAAAGGACAAGAGAAGCGTAGATAAAGTGGATCAGGAAGGTTATGTTATCTTTATTTACAGATTTATAGTTTTCTACTTTGTGATTTCAATCAGTGGTCTAAATGTCCTAAAGATGGCTCCACAACGTTGGGTTAGATTGCTGAACACATTTTAGTGAGCAATTTGTTCAGTGAAATATGTCCGCTGACCAGATTGGTGTAAACACATATCTGTATTTTGGAAATAAATCTTAATCCATCCAACAAGCGTCAAAAGCGCTCCAACAACGAAGAAGGTGAAGAGGAAGGCACAAAACTATCTGGGCAGTAAGGACATGTAATCCTATATTAGCTATGGCCAGAGATCAGACATGATTGAATGCAACAAATGCATCCAATGTTAACTGCCTTGCTCAATGTTCAGCTTGGGATTTGTGAATCCCAATTAGCTAGAAGTGCATAGGGAAGGCATACAATCTCAGTTATTTCCCCCCCAACCAAATAGTTTGCTGATGATGGTGTGCGGCCAGGACCTTCACTGTTGTTACTCACAGCACGTGTCTGTGGATAGTATATTATTGTGTTCCCCTTATATGAGAGAAGGCATAGTCTGTCTGTGGCTTGTGTCTGTGGCACTTTCCCTCTTGCCTTAGATTGTGCTGTTAGTATCACTGAGATACTTATATACTGTCTGTCTCACACTTCTCATCCTGTCTTACCACCAACAAGTCACAAGCGATGGATCCACCGAAGTACTGAATCAACCAACTATGCAATTCAACATGGACATTCTTTGGGTATCACATCATTAGCAGAAGTACACTAAAACATTCCTATAGTCCTTGGAAGTACTGCAGATAGGGCCAGTTCTAGGAATAAGCAGGGGGCCCCACCGCCAGAGACCACTAGGGGAGGAGGACCACAAATCAAATTTGGCTCAGGGTTTCCCAAAAGGCTAAAGAGTCGATCCTGACAGCAGACATGGGATTGTATGGAAAACCTGTCAAATACGTGAACCTGTCTGATGTGATTAAATGGCTTATACTTGGTTTTAGGTTAGTAATGCTAGAAGAGCTTATTTACTTATAGACATCACTGTATTATTATCAACAAGGCATCAGTCATAGTATGGCCAGCACCACTGGTATTCACTTTCTACTGCTACTTGTGGGAAAACCAACTAAACGGGTGCTGAAGGCCACATAGGGTGTTGATTGAACGCTATGAAGATTGTAATTTACAGCCACCTGTTGGAGAGCTCATTTGTAATTCATTAGTTAAGCAACAGGTTAGTTTCCGCCAATGCCCGTTCATCTGGCCTCAAAATGTGTTAATGTGTTCAAAACCGTAGGGGTTTGGTGTGAAACAAATATATCCTTCCGCTCTATTGTGGCTGGAACAAACCTTACTGCCCTTTCAACCCCTCAGACGTCATACACACCACCTAAGTTTCCGCTAGAGCGAAGTGCTCCCGTATTTATTTCTATGGGACAGACGGACGGAGCTACAGAGAAACTCAGACAGACAGGCAGAACCTTAAATTGACCTTAACACAAGAGCGGATTAATATTCTTCCTCACACCCAAGACAGACAAATTCTTTCTATATTTCTTGAAAGGACATTTATAATGTAATTCAATGTTAATCAAGGGGTAAAGAAACCCGTCACATTTTTCTGTGGATTTCAAAGGCAAGTCATATGGGGGACATGTTTGATGCAACTGTGATGTCCTTTATCAAGAATGTATCGCCGGTGGCCAAGTTCCCCATATGGAGACAAACACACTTGACACTTTGATGTTCATATGCAGACCACATGACAGAAATGTTGATTCTCAAATGACTGCGAAAACAAACGTAGAACTTCATGATACAAGTGTGACTATTAACATACAAACACATGTAAATACATGCTTGTACTACACCAAAGTGTTAAGTCGTTGTGTAGTCTGTGGTGCAGTCGGCTGAGGCACCACTGCACCCTCTAGAGAGCCATCCGAGGTTATAACCTCATTATGATGCTGGTAATAACAGCTGATTCCACCTCTATAAAGCCTTTCATTGAATCTTGAAGTGCGTCAAGAGAAAAAAACAAACAAACAAGCGAGATATCCTAACGGGGACAACTACAGAGGCCTTTGCCGGCTTGGTTCCTGAGAAGCAAGTTGGGTCAAGGCTTGAGCAAGGAGAGGTGACCAGATGATGGAAGATGACGGTAGACGATGGGGATGTCTGCTGATGATTTTGTAGAGGGAAAGTCCGGGAAACTGGGCGAGAGAAAGTTCACCTTGCAAAGAAAGGTTTCCAGTTGTCTGCTAGAGTCTTCTTCCTCACTTTTGCTGTGTATCTCCTATACTCTAATAATATTGGCTTATATTGAAATAATGCTCTCAAACTGTGCATTGGCTAATTTATACGCAGACATATGCGAAGTAAATCTGTGTTATCAAACCAAAACAGTCGATTAATAGCATAGCCAGTAGATTTCACAACAGTGCAATTTCATCCAGTTATTGCGCAGGTCCAGGATGAATGTGTAGTGTTATGTTCCCAACGCTGTTTGAACTAAAAATGAATGTACTGTGCGTAACATGAAGGAACTGTTGTAAACCCTTTATGAGTCAGCAGTTGATGCCTGGTTGCTGGCAAGGCTGTGTGCATCAGAGAATGAACGGAGCATCAGATGTTACCTCATGCCTGTTACCACTTTACATAAAGAAACGTATTTGTATTATTGACACCGTTTCAATGTTCAGTTTGGGTAAATTCTGATGGAAAATGTGTGGTCGGTAAGGGTCGTGTAGTAAACCGGACCTTGGGTTTCCAGGTAGTCCCCACATGCTGCACTTCAAAACAATGTAAGGTCCTACATTACACGGTTATCTAGACGACGTCACTGAAAGTCTTGTATGTGGGCAGATACCCATGAGAGAATCGCCTCCACCGTGTGTCTGAGGAGACATATTCACCAGATATCTGCAGGCATACCACCCTGACGTGATCCGTCACAGCTTAGTAACTAGCGCTGTCCTTTAGCAGCTGGAGTGTACCGCGAGTCGTTCCCCACCGAAGAATTCCCCACCCTTTATGCAGAATAAAGAACTAAAGTCAAGCTGTCGACATAGCTCTCTTTTCCCCTTCTCATGATGTCACTCCTACACAATCCTCCAGGTCCCCTCTGGGGCCCTGTTTTGTTTTCTGAGTGATCCATCGGCTCGAGTTGTTGAGGGAAAGAGAATCCTTTCTGGTGATAGTGGGGGCGCTGGCTAGTCTCATAAAGACAGGACTGTTGCTCATCCTGACAGGCGCTTGCCTCCTATACCACAGAGCACATTACTCCAGGGACCCTGCCTCAGCTCCATGGCTGCCCTCCGTGCTGACACCCTCTGCCTGGTACTGTCAGACAGGCCCTGACCCCTGCCGCCTTGACAACTCCCCCGCATCCGGAGCACCGGTCCCCCCGTCTCACCCAGCACAGCTCCCCTGGACCACAGAGCCCCTCTCCCGACATGTCCCCGTCTGCACTCCTCGAGTCAACTGACAGGGTAGCCTGCCCCTGCCTCGGTTGACTCTGCCTCTTTACCGTGTTCACAGTTTATGGGGTCCGTGACCTTGAATCGAGGCTTACAAATTAATCCAGTACAGCGAATGTATCCGAAGAGACCACACACAACACACAAATACACCCAGCTGTTTGACCAAGATGCTGACAGTCAGTTTATTTACCAGTCACTTATGATATGGTTATAGAAACCAGAAACAGGGGATGAATAAGAATAGCAACACACCACTGACTACTGACGATGAAGCTAACAGAATTGTTTGAATAATAAAACATTTGGGAACAGATTTCAAGTGTATTGCAAGCATTCAATCATGCAAAACTGTAATATTACCACTTCAGAAATTTGGCAAAAAATACAGAGGCATATCAAAAGCTGTGATAAGAATGATTGTAATGAGACAAGGGTTTGCATGCTAAACCATGTAGCCCCACCTGGCCCTGATGCCCCCCCCCTGCTGAGATTAAAACAAACAATGCAGTGCAAAGATGTACTGTGGGAGGCTCTGGGATGATGGTCATACCGCGCACAGTCCCAAAGACCTGAATATGACCATTGTTATGCTGAGTTATAATTTCCCTAGCTGACCTGCCCCATGCTTGTGGGAAATGAAACAACAATGACCATCCACAGTGAGAGCCATGACCGGCTCTCACTGTGGAAAACTATTCAGCAGGAGCATTGACGCTTCACAGCGTCGTATTTCACAGCCCTGCAATTTAAGTTTCACTTAGAACAGGAGCTGAGGACGATAGACTTCTACACCAAACGGCAGAACCAATAATCAGGAAATACGCCTACAAATGAGCTAGGGATATTCACTTATTTGCAAAAAGGGACCCTAAATTGAAGCATTTGCATTCTTTGCATCTTCCTTATATATAGACAAACTGATTGGGAGCTGATTGATAACTGATTAGTACTCAACTCGACTCAAGTACCATGCTTGTTAATGAATGAAAATCCTTTGATGAGTCATTACATTGCGAAGCAATTTATCTAATATTATTTATGCAGTGTCAGATATTACTTATTTTTTGTTTTGTTAACTTGTGTATGCTTTGAACTTAGTTTCAAAAATGTAAATCCTCCCTTCAGTCACTTGTCTGTCAGACTATAACTGTTTTGCTATCATCCTGTGTCCAGACCTCTGAAGAAGCCGTTCAGTGGACACTAGATAGAAAATGTCTCGGTATCTCTCAATCTTATCATGGTGTTATCTCTGTTTTGCTCAAAAGAAGGGTATAGTCCCAGCATCATTGGTTGCTACATCCGTGTGGAGAGTATGGTCTAAGCTCAGCTTTGAAGCACCCAGGTCAATCTTCTGCAAGATTAGCCCAAAGCACATGGTCAAAGAGACATAAAAACAGATTAAAAAAAACACATTGAAGTATTGAGAATCTGACTGCGTAATGCATTTATGTATTTTATGTAAACCGGGTGCAGTTATTGGTGAAAGGTTTTGAAAAAGACAAAAGTAACATGTTTAACACAGTGTTAGCCCAACATACAAGAACAAGTTCAAGAACATTCCAGAGTGTCAAGTACAGAGTTTTGTCAGAGTACAACATTTTTGTGATGCATAGAACTTTGTTTAGGGCTGTCAGGATCATCAAAAAAAGAAAATCCAAATGAAAAAATTGATTCAAGACGAGGTGGCCAGACAAGATCGTCTTACAGGGTTCCTGAAATAAGTTTGCAAGATCTCAATGTTTTAATGTTTGGAATTTCTAACGGGTGGACTTCCCAAAATTTACAATGTCAAACATTTTACAACACTTTCAGAGACAGCTCAGTTAGGATAATCTAAATTCTGAACTCTAGTGTTCTGTGTTCAGCCATACAGCCACAAGCTAGCTTCTTTACAAAGCTAGTTTAGTTTTCATTATATTGGTCTGAAAAGTTTCTGGTGGATGTATTTTTACAACACTTATTTGCTTCAATACCTTTTTAAATGTGTTTCCTTTCTTTTACAAAACGTTTTGCAGTAACCATGGAAAGGTCTCAGCTGCTCGTTTATTCCTATAGACATGAATGTCAGTTCATTCTAAAATTACTTTTTAGTTTTACCTTGCTTGTTTCGTGTAGACTTCAGTATCTGAATTGGGCAGCTATAGCTAGAAACAAATACATCTGAAAGATTCAGTAGTTTCTGAAACACTGGGATTTTTCTTTACGCTTTGGTATCCATTAAACGTAAGATAAAAACAGTTCAGGGTTTGGTTATTTGTTCAGCTGATTTTGATTTCTTTAACTTTTGGAGCAAATGATCTGTATTAATTTCTGTGCATTTTACTGGAGTATATCACAATAAAAACATGTAAGATTTATAACATTGTTAAAGTCTTGTCAATTCTAGCTAACAATTGAAAACCAATTAAGATAATTTTAATGAGTTCATGATACAGTATTCCAGGGGTTTTGGTACTTAATAAAATACAGCCGATCATAATGTGTAGTACGACATTTTTGGAAAGAGAAACTATGTCAGAGCTGTTGAAAGAAATTTGTTTGGTTTCTTATACACCCAGATGTAGGAAATACACATGAAATGTATGTTCATATATTTTCTGCAGTGCGTTTCCAAGCACCTTAATATGAAAAGTACATTTCTCAGTTATTCAAAATTCAGTATTTAAGTAATTGATCAAAAGTAAGAAGATCTGTGGTATGACCGTCACACAATTCCACGTGTTATCTTAGTTGACATCGCAAATGAAAGACAGAATATAAAAAAAAAATATTTACGCAGAAACTAAAGACCACAGCTAAGCAATATAATGTTAAAGATGTAAGTAAACTGGATGTGTTCAGGCATTCTATTACAACCATGAAACACGAGGAGTCATGTTGAGTTAGAGGGTGAGCAGTATGCGGGGAGGAGGTTAGACGCGTTAATGGGGATCGGTTTCCTGGGTGACGGAGTAGATTTAGGAGCGTGAAGGATGGAGCTGCAGTATGTGTGTCCATACAGGAACCAAACACAGAAGTGTGAAGGGAAATGCCAAGATAATGAGAAAGTCTGTTCACTTTTGAATATGTTAACACTGTCCTATTAAATTATATTAACTAGTGCAATATATAAGGACAATGAAGACATATAATAGACTTTATTTTTTTGTGGTGAGAATAAGAGTATTACTTTTTTCACTGTAATAGCTGATAGGAACTAGCGTGTAGGAGCCCCCAATGTGTCCCCTAATGTACCCCCTAATGTTTGAAGCAGATAAATGTCCCCCCCAATATGAAACTCACTCCTACACCCTTATAGGAATGTCAGGTCTCAGGGGCATTCAGAAAAGGCTTCATTTTAATAGGTAATGTGTTGGTTGAAAATACACTTTTTTGAAGCTATGCAGTGTTATCCCAGGATGAACCTTGTAACAGTCCAGCTGTGTAAATGGAGCGCAGAGATTCCAGGAAATCACTTTGGACGGCATTAGCCAAATAACTACGTTGATTAATCATTGACTAACTAAGTCAGACTTTTGTTAATCAAATTGTTCTCCGTATGAGGAATATCCAAAATCTGCGTGGTATATTACTCATGGTGTCTGGTGTGCACCTGTATTCCACCGCCTAAGAGGGAACCAAGAGATCTGCCTGCAATTGATAAATGTCTTTGCTGTTGATTGGCAAGTGCTGTACTGTTCATAATGAACGTTTTTGGCATTCCTACCACAGACAATTGTTCTAAAGACAGTGTTTATTTGCTTAAGGCTTTGTCGGTTTCAGAGAAGGAAATGTGTTTCTTTAGAATTAGAAATAAGAATTACCTCAATAAACCTTTAAAAAACGTACAATTAAAAACTTGTTTTCCAAATACAATTTGGATTAGTTTAAGTGTATTTCATAGGCGTCCAGTCTTTTACACTGCTTTCCCAACAAGGAAGTTACTAGAGTCAATTCATGTGAAGAGACCCTTACTTAGTTGACATCCTCAGTTGGTGACCCAGCCACCAGAGCCAGTCACTAAAATGAGACCAGGGAATCCCTGCCGTTGACACTTCCCTACATCCAGGGCTACTCTGGCCAATTTGTATTGTAGTTGGGTGTTCTCAACCACTTGTCAGCTAGCAGCATATTCAAGGCTTGAACCTAGACTGTGTGAGTCACCTTGGTGCTATGAAAGAGTGCCTCACTTTGCCATGCCACCTGAGAGGTGTGTATTTTGCAGAAAACCTCAACTAACAGATCCAAAACAGTGTGTGGTCCAATTATGTTAAATCTATTGTATTTACTTCTCTCTCACTACCCATGTTTGGTTTGTAATCAAAAACACATTCACATTGTTGAACTGGTATAAAAAGTATTGAGTGCGAAGATATAGTAACGCATGCCATTATGTTACAGAATAGCACATTGCAGGTGTTTTGTGAGAAATGATTGTTGTCCAAATAAACTATAACTCTTTCTGAATCATTAAAAACATATGGTACAAATGGCAGATTGCATGATGAATTTAGAGACAGTTGCACTGTTGACCAAACGAGCCCAGCAAACATCCCAAGTAACTACATGTTGATGAATTGCATCTGCAGCCAAAATGAATCAAAGTAGGTAGCGTGTGTAGAATGACTTTACCTACAGCAAATTATGATTAGTAGGAGCAGTAAATAAATGACATCAATATGGCAAGAGAGAAGAATGTCTGTTTGTAACAGCATTTGTCTCTGTCTCTATGAAAGTATTTCCCATGTTGATTTTGGGCCGTCAATACAGTACTGTACAAACAAAACACATGTCCTACATATGTTTGTTTTTGTTTGTAATTAAGACATCACCGAGGTCAGACAGAAAGAGAAAAAGAGTACTGCCCCATAAAACAGAATTAATCACACTTTAATTGTTTTCAGATTGTCCTGAAGAAGCCATTTGCAAAGCTCAAAAGCCAACATCAATAACATTAAGGAGCAAGCCCCTCACTTGAGGATTTAGAGATAATAAAACATAAATAAAACAGGCTGTGAGTAGTTTGCATAGAAACAGCAAGTGGAGTAATAAGATTCAGATGTGACAATGTGATAATTAAGTATTTGTATTGGAAGGAAGGGTGTGTCACGATCTAAAGCATCTCCTGGTTCCATTAACTATAGAGACATTTTGGAACATATTCATTCACTCTTAGTATCTCTGTTTTGAAATAAACATGGAAAGGCCTGTAGTTTCCATGATGTTACCCTGAGGTTCTCAAAACTTCATTGATCATCTTTCAGTCAAGATCCACTAACTATCTAGACTGCCAGTGGTCTCCAGACTTTTCTCCATTTTGAGATGATATGTTGACCAGTGACATTAGTTTTTTTTGCTGTTTCACTGTACAAAAATGGTTTTATAACTCCTCCCAAACTCACAGGCATCAAACATTTAGTAGTTTTCTAACTTTTCTATGTAAATAAATTGCTTGGTTTTAACTGTTTCAAACGGTTAGCTTCTGTGTTGCATCACCTCTTCCCGTAACAATACTGTGGAAGTGTTTGGGAACTGAGGAGGCCAGTTACTGTAGTTTTGAATGTGAATTGTTTTCCTATTCTTACTTGATGTAGGATTTCAGCTGCTTAACCGTTCAGCATCTCCTTGGTTGTCTTTTTCTTATTCAAAATGCACTAGGCAAAAATAAGTTGTCCAGATGGTAGCATAAATTGCTTCAAAACCTGCATATACAGGTTACCCATGCCATTTGTACTAATGCACCCCCATACCATAACGGATGCTGGCATTCAAACTGAAGGCCCAAAGAATGTGGTGGCGTTTATTTATGGCTTGCAGAGTTTTAACTTAACAACGTACTGTACTGTGTTCACAGTAAATGTTTTTTCTGAAATGTTTCTGAGGATATGCAGTGTTTTCCACAACAGAATTGTGTCTGTTTTTAATGTGGTGCCACCTAAGGGCCCGAAGGTCACTGCCATCCAGTATTGGAGTTTGGCCTTGTCTCTTGCGTATCTCTTGCGTATCTCTCTTGCGTATCTCTGTATTCTCTGATTTTTACATTGAGAAATGTTGTTCTTATATTGTTGCACAATTTGCCTGTACAGTCTACAATCTTTTCTTCTGAAAGTTACTTTGGACAATATTTTTTTGAAAATATCTTTAAATTGTTGGCAAATATCAATGCATTCCGTTTTTCCTTCTTTCTGGGTTACAGAGTTTTTAATAAAAAAGAAAAAAAGGAGTCTTTTTAAAATGGCTGTAAAATATCATGGCGTAACGTGTCTTTGTACTTTCCTGACTGAACAAAATGTGTTAAGAAAATGTATCAAACGGATGTGTTAATGAACTCTACGATATATATTTCAACATTTAATCACATTAGGCATTCTTAAGCTGGTGCAACAACTTCTCCTGTCTATATTAATTCATCTTGAATTTCAATGGACTGGGGAGGAGTAGAAACAGTCTTACTTACAGGTTTCTGGTTTGCGGTTTTTTAAAACCAACACCAGCAGTTATTGAAGGTTGTAAGGTTTGATCTGCTTTTTACATGCTGTTTCTTTCCATGCACCTGCCGCTTCATCTCCAATGGAGTAGCCTTGTAATTATGTAGCTGTGTTGAGAGATGGTTTCCCCCAGACAAAATGTATGCTTTTATATCTGTTCAGTGTCAATTCTGAACCAGATAATTATAAACACTTTTAAAAGTTGCTCATCATACTAATTCTGAGACAATGAAAATATTACAAAACAAGCCTTGGACAGACTTAGAAAAGCTAATTTTGCTTGTGTAAAGGGGTTAAGTTGTATTAGAAATTAGGAAACTGGTTATAGCTACCCGTTTCACTAATAAAACTCTCGTGTACTTCTGTGTTTTGGCTTTCCCTGCAGAACGTTTATCAGGCTTGAATGACACACAGGATTTGGCAAGCATGAACAAACAAGTCGATTTTGATTTACTCAAATGATGACGTCAATTAATATTTTGATGTGTGCAATCAAATCTAATTCGGGTGCCAGCAACGGAAAGTCTCAGTGGCACAGATACCACTTGTGGGAAATGTTAGTCTGGAACCCTGGTTATGGTGTTCTGAAATATCAAGCTCTATGCATGGAGTAGGAGTAAAGATGTGTACTCCCTCACAGTTGTCAGGGTAAAATTGCCTGTCTGATGAATGAAATACTTCTAGAGCTGTTGATGTGAGCCCACAATGATAAGGCTAGGGTTGCTCTGGCTCCTCTGAGAGTGTGTTTAGTCTAAGTTGGGTAAACCATCTGCTCCACAGCTGCCTTAATTAAAAAAAATGTTAATGTCTAATCATACGCGCAACGTTAACATCTAACCAAAGAATTAAGGGAAATGCTGTGAGAATTAGATGAATACCTTGCAAGAAATCTTACCCTCACCAATACCATATGCATATGTTTGTTTTATCTCTGCACTGGTACCAGTGTTAGGCAAATTTACATCTGTCTTACTGTTCCACAGAGTTGTTCTTCTAACCAGGAACACGGTAATTAGGATGTCTTAAACCACCCCCTCAGTACTAACTGGCACTGTTATTCACAGTCCTTTATCAGGACAATTATCCAGGTCACATGATCAGGTTCACAGGGTGCAGTACTCATCAAAACGAAGAAGACATTTGAAAAATGTTGTAAAAGGTCTAAGTAGTACAATTTTAGAACTACCTATTGTATTTTGTGCCCCAATGAGACCAGAAAACTGATGACAAATATCTACAGAAGAAACTAAAGTTGGATTTTAGTTCTAATGTAATGTTTACTTTATTATCCAGAGCAAGTTAGATATATAACTGATTGCATACATTGTCATTAAAGACTTATAATATTATACTTGTCATATAAGACTATAACACTGGGTTGCCACAATTATTTCAAACGAGAATGTGCATTTTCATTACTTTTGTTACACAAGTTTTGCCTTGTGTCAGAAATTCATAATGATAATGGAGTTTGAACCACCAGGGATACAACTTTGTTTTCATCTTATTTGGAAAAGATTTACTTCGACCTGTTAACTCTTGGTTACAGAACAGGAGATGTTATAACCGGAACGGAAACAGAAATTGAAACAGGTGAGGAACTATACAAAGTAGCCATAATACAAATTGAGAAATCAACAACAAAGCCAATAGAAGGAAGACCATGAATTCTGTTCTGGTCTCAGGGGATCGTGTACTGGTGAGAAAGTACATGGGGGTCCAGGAAAGCTAAAATCACACTGGGAGTACACATTTCATGTGGTAGTAACCAGCAGGCATTGGCAGGAGTTGATGAGGTTCAACCTGACAGGGGTGCAGGAAATACTAGGATGTCTTGTAATTCCCTACCATTTTAGGAATCAGTTCAAGCAGAGGGTCCCTTTCTGTGCCTGAAAGCATTTTGAGAGAAATAAATAATCTGTGATGTATAGAAGGTATACACCCCATGTCAAAGTGGCATCACACTTGAATGAGAATACCCAAGCTATGTTTTGTGACAGAGTTTTCAGAATCATTCAGTTTAGTTTTCTTTTCTTCAACGCAACATGGAGACGTTAAGTGAAAAATACAATCATAGAAGTGATTTAGCAGTCACCCTGATTTTGTGTCACATGCTGCCTACAGCAACATCTCTTCAGCAAGTAGGAGAGAAGACACTTCATTCCAGAGTACATTTCTCTGACATCCAGGTAGTTACCACCAATAGCACTGGGAGGTCATTTCTCCTGTAGGCTGCCATCCTCATGTTACCTCTGGTAGATGTAGGGATCTGTACCCGAACAAAATATACCTTGAAAAGAACAGCAAATGGCCACGAGAAGTGTATGTGTTTCAGATACATGAATTAACCTTTATAATGCATCAACACATTTTTCCTAATGCATACAAATTACATCATGTTATGTATTACTGCGTATTTTGAAATCCATTTTGAAATCCATGTTATTCCAAGTGGTAATCTAGAGAGCAGATAAAGTTGTAAGAGTTAATGCAGAGGAACAGGTTGCACTGGATATACTGTTGTTGTGATGGAGTGTTTCACAGGGTGGTAGTGTAGAAGTTTCTGCAAAAGGTTGGAAACTTTGCAAAACCAAATTTTCACCCGTGTTAATGTATTGATACTATCATGAGTATGTGGGAGTTTTTCTCGCCTTTGTTTAATTATGTTTGCCAAAGTAAAGCATTTCTAATTCAGGTCGGAAGGGAATTGTTGCTAATTATGGTGGAACACTAAAACTTTTGCATTGTTAAAATTGAGAATCTTTAATGTATTTCTTTTTACAATTTTCTGTTAGAGATAAATATCTTCTCTGTGATTTTTTTGCAAAGTTTGAGCATTGTCAGATGTTAAGTGTAAATGGCCACATGTTTACTCCCTGATTGTAATATGAGGAGAGGATGGCTGCATCAAAGCGCCCAAACAAAAGGTTAGTAAAGTATGTTAACATTACAATTTTACAAAGATACATCCTCTTGTGTCTAGTATTGATATATGAATTTGCAATTACTGAAATTTTCAGTGTGGTCATAGAATGAGTGAACATGTTGATGCAACCATAGTGACCGGTGGGATAACACAGTGCAAATTGCGTGATTTTACAAATATTTATTTAGTACACATATTTTTATAATATTTATTTTTCACCTCACCCCACCTCACTCAAATCTGTTCTATCTTTCACTTTCACTCCGAGTCAGGTTCCAGATATCCTGGATCCTGCATAGGACAACATATCCAGCATACAACACATTATCCCACCGGTCACAATTGTGACCGACCATAAAACATACTTTTTCACCTACTTTTCCTTGAAAATTTCCCAAAATAATAATTGATTGTTTTAAAGGGTTACTAATGACACATGATTTGGATATTTTCATGTCTGGGAAAAATGTGGGATTAATTCTTCTTTGAATATTTTCCCAACAAAAATGTGCCTTAAGCTACCTCTGCGTATTGTTTGAACCGCAAATTTTTTTCTTAGATTTAAAGTTTATTGAGCTGAGGTTGTGATTGTGTTTTGTACAAAACTTAGTCCATCTTAACAATCAGTATCCGATTGTAATGTTTCTAACATCTTGATCTGTATTCGATCATGCATTTCCTGTTTTAAGGTAGTAGGGTTATCAGAAATGTTACACTTGTCCCTGACACAACTTAAACTATATACTCTCCAAAGGAGGGTGCTAAAATTGTTTTTTGGTTATCCCTGTAGCAGAACCTTTCTTTTTGTTTGGGTTCCATGTTGTACCCAAGTTCTACCTGGAATCATATATAGGGATTTACTTACTGTGACAGCCAAAGCACACTTTAGTTTTTTCGCAGAGAGTGCAGGCTAAAAGAAATTGTGAATTTTTTCCACTATTTTACCAGGTACAGTAAGTAAAACGGAGGACACATTCTTATCGTCAGCAAATAACTGCCTTGCTCAGCGATAAAATAACTGATTTTACACTTTTATACCAGAACTGAGATTTGGCCAAACAACCTTTATGGATACTGGTCTGATGTTGTAACTACTAGTCACCCTGCTGACCCCTTCTGTTTCTGTCTGTAACTAAACCATTAGCCTATCATCTTGGAGGCACTACTAAATGTGTACATAATGTTGCAGATGGCTCTGAGGACAGACTGTCATGCTTGGCACAACTTTCTACACTTCAGTCTAGTCAGGTTTATGTCTGAAACATTAGCAGATCTGATTGCAGAATCTAAGTGATTCTAACTCTTTTAATGGCTCTAAATAAATTCACAGCAAACAACTCATCCCGTTCACAGAGAATAGCCTCAAGGTCGGCCATTTCCTCACCTCGACATGCCATCAGAAGACAGCCAGTGTGAATAAAGGCTTTCTAATCCCATTAAAGGAGACACATTCACCGGAAACGTCAGTTGGACATGCAATAACTATCTGTACGATGAAGGATTGTCCACGTTGTGCTTCAGCCTCCGTGTGTTTCACATACATGGTCACAGTAAACATGAACCGTCCCTCTACAAACGGCTCCCTGTTCAGCACTACACCAGTCAGACCTGTGGTCGACACCATTCCCTGGACAGATGGTGAGTATGCATCCCTCCAACCTCCGTCTCCACGGAGATGTGATCCACCGCAGCCACTGGCTTCCCATCACATGTTTGCTAACACTTTTTCACCGACACCACTGGCCTTTTGAAGTCCTTTTAAGAGCACAATTATTCCTCCCTCCAGACAGTACACTCACTTCTCACCTTTTTAATAAGCCTCTAATAGACAAGTGTGGGACTCTTAGATCTTAAGTATGCTCATAAATTCTCTGTCACTTGGTTGCAAACATCGAAACCCCCACCAGTTGATACCACCCCACCACCCCAAGGTGTCTTTTTTGCTTGTTTCTTTTAGACTCCTAACACAGCTTCCGCCCCCTTTGATTCAAGGTGAGTCAGGTGTGACAGGCGGTTGAGAGAAGCCATTTCACTGGGGAGCTGTGCACACTAATTGCTTTCCATGTGCCACCCTGGCATCTGACCGACACTCGTTTGGGTGGTGTGGCTTTGTGTTGGAGTGGCACTTCTGCAGGCGGCTGAGGTCAAGGGGGAGCAGGTTTTTAGTTCAAGGGGCAGTAGAACTCCTGTTAACATGGTGTGTCCAGCAGAGGTTGCCTGTGGATTCTGGTGTGGTACGCAGATAAGATCAGGGTAGGGAACACTTGCAGCACTGGCAATCGGAGTCATTCCCTCTGGTCAGAGAAACGTCCTCAGTAAAAACACATCGACCTATGTCTAAGTCTTTAAGACTTTTCTCCTTCCCTGCTTGAAGCTCTCCGTCATTAATAACATCATATCATCTGTTTGGAAGTACATTGTGGCACATGTTTCCATTTAGGCTCATGAGAACCTCATGTGGATCATGGATTGATCCAGAGGGCGACGGTGGGTTGCCTGGTTCCGCAGCACACAGACCCGTGATGAACGCAGCGAACTCTATTCAGCATGCTGTCAAAGCCTGTGGAGCGTTCATCTCAAGACCTCCAATAGGTTAACTCAAATACCTACCTGTGTTTCTTTATGCCAAAGCCGGCTTGCGATCCCACACATTCTGATTACAAAGTGCCAGTGGAACTCAGTCATCCTGACCTGGGTTCACCAGCGAGCACCATCACGCTTTGGATGCTCTATGGGTAAGCAGTCAGCCATACATCTTGCAGCAATTTACTATAGCGGCGTGCGCTTTGTGCGGTGAATATATTAATCAGCTCTGGTTTTCTGGGCCAGCGTGGATTAGACAAACTTTTGATGGTATGGTTGAGCCATGATGAACGGCAGCAGAGCTGTGCTGACAACCCGGACATCTACAGAGATTTATAAAACCCATGAGGCTGTGCTGGATGCATGCATGTTTGGCTGAATGCAATGACAATATTTTTGAGAAGTCAAAAGTTGACAGCAGGGACTATGCTAACTGATTTGAAAATGAAATACATTGTTGAATAATTTATCACCGTAGTAATACAGGAATTTATAGCATGTACATTCCCATGAATTGCATCACAGTGGCTTTGTTATAGATTTCTATTTATTAATATAAATTGGAAACATAAATTATACATTCTTACTTTCATTGCAAACTCTATTCACAGTTGTTAAAAAATTGTGATTGCTGGACTTCATGGTTAGAAAAACATAGGGAGGCATTTATTCAATAATATGTTGTTTTGGATTGGTCCCAAAAATCAGATTTTGCCTTTAGGTCCAAACGTTTCTTTTGACTTACAGTTTTGATGGGAGTATTACATTAGTGCCTAATTGTATAAATGCTTGTTTTGGAATAGTTGGTATTTTTCTATTCTTGACATCCTCTGCATAGTTATTAGCATACGTTGACCATGCTTAAAACATAATTGAAAAACCTGATTTGTGATTGTTATTTGGGCCTTTCTATTTATAAGACTTATAATAAAGAACTCTGCCCATCATACATTAATACGCACATTAAAATGCATCGCTAGTAAGAACCAGGTTTGAAGCCGTCTCATGGATTAGCTTCCAGGTCACATAGAGGATTATGCGATTGGCTGGAACGGTCTGGGGTTGAAGGGGTTAGCAGTCCAAAATGTTTGCCCTGCCTCATTATACTCTAGCAACTCGTTCTATTGGCTGGTGCATCTGTAAGCCCAATCACGGTAGGTGTTGAGAGAGTGAGTTCCCTCCTGCACATGAGGCTCATGGTAAGACATCCTGGTTGAGCAAGCAGCATGATGATAACCAGAAGGGGGTGTGCTTCTGAGGACACATCTCGACATTGACTGTCCCATTGATAACCAGAAGGGAGTGTGCTTCTGAGGACACATCTCGACATTGACTGTCCCACTGAAAACCAGAAGGGGGTGTGCTTCTGAGGACACATCTCGACATTGACTGTCCCACTGATAACCAGAAGGGGGTGTGCTTCTGAGGACACATCTCGACATTGACTGTCCCACTGATAACCAGAAGGGGGTGTGCTTCTGAGGACACATCTCGACATTGACTGTCCCACTGAAAGCAACAATTACAAGTTAGAGAGAAAAAGAAATGTTCAAAGTAAAAATAACATGAATAATAAATCAATTATGTGTAGATCAATAACAAAAAAAAGATAATTGCTTCCATTAAGTCCAGTAAGATAGGATTAGAAATTCTATTGTAAATATTATATTTGTTATAAATATTATATTCCAGAGGGGTGCAGTAGTGGAAGTTATTGTCTAACAATGCAGCTGTATTATTGCACCAATAGGAGGGTTAGTGCTGCCCCAGGTGGTCAGCTGTTGGCCACTAACAACTCGTTGTGGTAGGTTGGGGGCCGGCCAAATCATGGTTGTTGCCCTGGAAATATGACTCTCTCAAGCGCTTCTGTACTAGTGAAAACCTTCTTGTTTGAGAGAACAGTGTGAGAATGAGTTTTGACGGTTTTGCACCAGCTGTGGAGTTTGTCCATAATTGTCAATTAGACATCAAAGTAAGTAAGAAAAGTAAGTAAGAAAAAGAAGTAAGAAAAATAAGAAATAGAAAAGGAATGTCTAAAGTTTAGATAAAAATAAATTTTCTTACAACCAAATGTTAATTATGTTAAATTAACCGCTGTTTTGGTATATGGCTAGTTGTTAGATTGAGTGTTAAATAAATGCATCGAGGCATCTACTTCACAATCACAACCTGTCCAGTAGACTATGGTGTGGGCCTTTTCCAAACACTGAAAATCAAGATTCATTATCTTGATATTGTGGTATTTGGATCAAATGACCATGAATGAATGTATTTTACCTAAACAAAATTTAGGGGCATATCCTGCTGAGTAAATCAAAGTTTAAACCTGAATTTTGTAATAATGTAGTATCTGAGTCAGAAGGCTATTATTTTTGTTAAAATTAATCTCCTATTGAGTTCCTCATGAAAATATTGCTTAAATAATTCGGAAAGAGGTACTAGATACATTTGTGTCTATAATGTGACCAGTATTGCATGGAATCACATGGTTCGTTAGTCTATACTGCCACCTACCAGAGGCTAAAAAGAATTGCTATTAAATTGTATCCATGTTAGCAGAGGTGTGAATAGCACCTCTGCTAACATGGAAACTGAATAAATCCAAAGATGTATCGTAGACTTTTTCTCTGTATAGAAATAAAGTAAAAGTGTACTGTAATTCTAAAATGTTTCTAAGGATTTTAATTTAAATAAAAGATTAGTTAAAACAAATTGTATAGAATCGGCTTTAATGCACTGGCTGGCCTAGGGCCTGCATTAAACTGCTTAATTTGACTAAATATGAGTGTGCTTGTCCTCAGTCAAGAAGTTTCCAAAGATTTTATCGCTGCCTCTGCAAACAGCAACTCAGCCCATAGCTCATTCTAACCAGGAAAAAATAATATAGCCCTGAACGGCTATAAAGAGCTAGGGTGTAATTCAGGAAAAATATATTAGTGTTTGCACTAGGACAGTTCAGTCAGTGTATGACAGAGGCTTATAGTGCTAGCTCTCTGTTCTCTTGTTCTCTGCCCCAGGGGAATGTCAGCGGGCCAGGGGAGGAAACTCTTAGGGTCGTGCCACCGGGAACAAGAAAATAGAGCGGATAAATTACCCGAAATTCAACTGGCAGCACATCTGAGGCCACAGCAAAGTAAGTCTGTCAACATATGTGCGTGTCGGTTGCATACCAAAACAAGCAGTCAGCGTCCTAAGGTCAGCATTGGTCTTCAAGGAAGAATAGTGTCCTCTAACCCAGTTTGCCCAGTGTATGTACGTTGTTGATGAAGAATGTGTTTTGTTATTATATGTTTGTAGTTATTATAGTTATTAGATTGAAGGTGCCATTCTGTTCTTGATTCGCACAATTCATTTATACAATTTATAAAGTATATTAATTTTGGCACACTTGAAAATTAGGAAAACCTTAGAGGTAGAGCTGCAAGCATGGCTGGATACTGCATTAACTCATTTCAGTGATTGTAGTTTTGTGGTATAAATGGCTTGTCTAAATCCTGGGGGTGAATTTGAACACTGGTTTTAAAATCTAAAAAATATGTAATAATAACTCTTAAATCAGCAGATAGTGTTTTTATACAAAACTATTAGAGTCTTAATAATACTTTATTAAATTGTAGTACATAATGAAACAAAGTACCAAATTAAAGCTGCAAGCAGCAATGCGGGGACCAATCAGAAACGGTTATCGACCCGAGTGTCCGTGGCGATTAACCTGGTCGTGAAAAGTGTGATTGTAAACAGTAACATTTTGTCAGTAGACAAAAGTTTAGATGGAACTGAGTAAGTAGTTATTAGCATTTGAAATTATTTCCTGGATTAACTCCCTAATATGGCCGATCGGGCCCTTTAAGAGCAGCATCCTCTGCGCCTCATTGCAACCATGGTAACCAGGTTTTGTGGAAAAACAGACAAGCAGTTGCTGAGATAGGTACCAGATTCACATCTCCATGACAAATCACAGCAAAATGTATGTTATAGAACACTGCAACAATAAACGAGGCACTGTAGCGCCCCCCAATGGCAAGAGTTTTATGGGGCGTTAAAGGCCTAGAGGACAGAATAACGGCCGTGTCTGATGGCAATCTGACAATGTTAAAGACTTTGAATCATAACTTTAAAGTAATTGTCTCATGGCGGTCACATGGTTTGGACTACTGACTCCCTACTTGTTGCAGCAACACTACATGCGGATGTCATGCCACAAAAAACAAGCTTATATGAAAAAAAATTCAGGTGTAATGAGCTTTCAATGTGAATTCCTGAAATACTGCCCCCTTATGGCCAATTGGGCCAAAACAAGGCAGGCATCCTATGTTCTTTATAGCAACTAGGTAAACTAACGTTTGCGGAGACACCCCCTTATGTCCTGTTTGGCGCCGTCACTGCCATATTGGATTGGCTGTAACTGGAAAACCTTTTTGACAATCAAAAATCCTTCAGATAACTTTTGTAAAGATTCTTCTGAAGATGAACTGTGATGGAAAAGACTGAAGAAAAATGTGTGACCTGTGAAACTTTTAAAGATTTTTGAGAAAATCCAATATTGCGGAAAATCTATATAACTGCAAATGGCCGCCATGGGCATTGAACTCAGCATAACCTAAGGAATCAAACATTACACATTTTTGGAAAATCTGCCATTATATGGGTGAAAAGTTATGCGGGTAAGCGCATCTCTAACTTTGACACATTGGTGGCGCTAGAGGGGACGAGGTACAGACATAAAACTTGGTGAAAAGAAAGAGGAGATGGGCCCCAACAAGATTTCCCCAACTTTTTAACACAAGGGTCTATGGGCGGCCATAGACTCCCATGACAACATATAAACACAATGGATGCCATGTGGCCCTGTTGCTTGGCCCCCAAATATTGATTATTAAATCCAGTAAATAACACGGGCAGAACGTTTTTAACAACACAAATAAATAGTTATATTTACTCAGTAAGCTAAAATGTGTTGCTTTAATCAATTAAATTTGTGATAAGGCAGTCATAGATTACATAATAATAACTTATGAATTACATTTTGCTGAAGACAATTAAAAACATTAAATCTCCAATTAGTTTTTTATACTACCCCAAATCATTAAGTGTCCATCAATACATATATTGACATTTGAGAGTACCACTGGTGAGTTAAGATAGACAACATCTACTGAATAGTTACCTCTTAATTTCTATGGGGTAGGCATTTATAATATACAGTGCATATTTCCACTTCCTTGAAGCACAGTAACAATTTAGTGGTTAATTGTCTTCAGGATAACTCAGATTTTCAACTTAGCCTCTATGTCTTACACATGAAGACTTACTAGCAGCTAACCGGAGCGTGACTGATAACAGGAAAACAAAAATTACTTTCAAAAGATCATGGCGAGGACAAATACGTAAAATATTTGTGCTTCTTGTATATACCACCAGTGAGCCTACAGGAGCAGTCGGAGTGCTTTCCTGTCTGTGAATAATCACTTAGATGTTATTGGTAGTCCTCTGAGGTAAAAAGTGTGGTTCCAAAGTCTCCATTTCCCTCCTGGAGGAGTTGTTCAGCCTTCTAAACATAGGGTTGTGGACAGGTCCAACTCCCACACACTGGTTGACAACTACATAGATCCCAGGATTATGAAACCCTATCTGTAATAAACAAAAAAGATCCAATCTGAAAATGTAATTTTGGCCTGAGAGAACTGACATGAATAATGGCTGTGCAGCATTGTGGACTTTGGAGACAAAGGGCTTTAAAACCACTCAATTCACACATGTTGGATATCATCAGGCTGTAAACAGCCTTCTGTGAGGCTAGTAGAGATAATGCTTTATCTAATAGCCGGTATATAACAGATGAGATGTCTGGGAAACTGGAGCAGCGTACCAGATCAACATCTATCTAAAGCTCTGTAACTCTCACAAACAATAGACACATTTTTCCCCCACCTGATTTACATCACCATAAGTGGTGTTTTCTGTGTAGAAATCAAGAGTCTGGTCAATGTATGGTGTTTGGCAGAAGACTGCCATCCAAATTCATTATTGACTATGGGCCCTGTGCGATCTGGCTGGACTTGAAATAGAAAGTAATCATCCACACAGCCAATTGGATCAATACACAGCATATTTATGGAAAAGGCAACAGACAAGGTCCTCACATTTTATTGAAGTGAGCAAAAAGCAATTGGCCATCATCAAAATCAGTTTCCATTACAAAATAGATGAAAAACTCCCAGAGACACAATAGAGATCTCCTCATCCCTTTCGAAACATTTAGGCAAAATGTGTGAACCTCCCACTGTGTATTATTTTAGCTGGTTTGCATGAGTTATTAAAAAAACTCAGTGGGATGATAGCAGTTTTATTCAGTTGATCATGTTCTTAATCTGAAAAAGCAAGTGTTTGTACGTGATGTAAAGGTATATCATACATTGACTCAACTGACTAGTAAAATGTAATGCAGTAAATAATGTTGGCAAAAAATTCCCAAACAGCGTAACACTCATTTTTTGCTACTATTTGAGCTCAAAGAGTGGAAAAATATAAACAACAGAGTACAAATGACACATTGCTTCCCAATGCTGGCCCTGGGGACCCCAAGGGGTACATGTTATGGACCAATCCTGGACCCCAGGACCAGGATTGGGAAACACTGGAGTACAGCATTCTGGATGTATTAATAGGTCTGTATGTCCTTCATACCTTTAGCCATCCGGCCGACCACCAGCTGGGATATAACTGCTCATACCAGTGGTCACTCCATGGGTGTACACTGTGGCAAATTCAGTGTGTCTGGGACGACCCTGAGTGCTAAACCCACAAACAAACTCAAGTCATTGAAATATATTCAGCATAGTTCCTTGTACTCTTCCAGTGGTGCAACGGTTCTTCCTCAGAATATGATGCCCTGGGCAGTCGTTTGTCTTACCAGGACACAGTGAGTTACAGAATTTGATGTAAAAGGAAACACCACTCAACAAAGACCACCAAAGACACACTGGAGTAAAATATGAAGTAAACTGGTTCATCTTGTCAGGTGCTCGATTAAGTTTTGCAGCAAGGCAAGTTAAAATATGTAGTAATGAGCCTCCAACGCACAACACATGGTAGGGCCCCTTACCTTCCAAAACGTAAAATATGCGAGCACATGCGACAAGCTGATTTACCTGACAAAATTCTGAAAACTCAGTGTACCGATATTCCTAACAAGCTGTGGCATCTCATCATTTAACACACGCTTAGGTCTACAGTACATTTGAGAAAACTATACATGCCCTACCGCTCACATACAATCGGTGGTGAAATGGACTGAATGAGGCGAAGCAACTTGCTCAACAGTCCAAGAGCCTCACATACAGAGATGTTTGTCCCCCAAAATAATAAGACAAAATGCTACTAAACTAAGACAATTAAAAAAGTACGGAAGAATGATAATGCAATATCACTTTTTAAGCCTTCAACAATCAAAATTTGTCAGGCATCAAAACACAAACAAATATGGCACATGGGACACCTAAGAGAATGCCTCCTGGGTGGTTATTTGCTGAAAGAAAATATTCTGGCCTACTTCTGACTTTGAACATGAATTACAGCATGAAGAAAGTGCATTAGTAACATTACATGGTCTGTTCTCAGAGACACTCAAGATAACAGCTCACTCTTCAAGTACTAGATTGCTCAATAAATATAATTGTTGAAACAATGGGGGTTTCAAAAATGTAATTCTATTCAAAAAGTCAATTTAAAAAGAGTTGATGGGAATATAGTATAAATGAGAACCAAAATACATATAGGGCATAATTGGCAATCACAGACCTTAAACACTAAGGACCCAGGTCATTACGCTATTTCATTCATACAAAAGACACAGAATAGGGTGGTTAAAAAAGAATTACCAAAATTGTTTTCTTTTCATAAATGTATGTGAAAATATTACTTCAATAAAGGTTTATCACAAGCACTGGTCTCTATGTTTTGAGTTTGTCCGTGGGTAGATTTTAGAAATTGTCCAGGCGAAGTAAAAAAACAACTGACTTTGATTAAATTGGGAAAACGTGCTACAACTGTTGACAACGATACAAAACGAACACTGCTAGTGTGAGGACAGGACACAGTTCAAAACAAGTCTTCATTCTGTAGCTCCCCTGTCACATCATTGGTAGATGAACAATAAAGACAGTTTCCCTCCAAAATCCTTATTATTGGATGGACGCGATGACGTGCGCTGTAGTGTGATGAATGAGATTAGGAGTGTTTAAGAACCCTCCTCTCCGGTGTGAGCAGTCAGCTCAGTCTAAGATGCTTTATTTGGCTTCATTTGGCATCTTGCACATCATCAGAATCTGCTTCAGGGCTTTCTGCACATCCTCGTCCATCTGACCCTATAAGAAATAAAGCCTCTACATTAAAAGAGCTATACCATCACTGTTTCCTATGCAATGACACAGCAAAAGGATTTACCTGAACGGCGTAAAGGAGATGCATCCTGTAAACTGACACTATCTCATGGTGTTGTTTCTTTGACTCCTACATTAAAGAGAAAAACACTGGTCAGTGTGATAATAACCCATCGGCTAGTGGAAAATCAGTCATCAGCTAGGTGAATCAGTCGGGTGAATCTGCTCTAAATCAGTAATGATAACCAGTAAATGGTTTCAAATTCCCAGCAATGACATTGAAAAATATCTTTATCTAAATGTAGCTTCCCTCAGTCAAAGCTATCTGATTAGGAGAGCGTCAAAATGAACAGGGTGGTCGATGACTAAGAGAACGTGTCCGGTCTAAAAGCAGCAGATGGGGAGATGATTCGATTTGGCCTCCAACGTCTTGCGATGTTCCGGACGAGAGGCCACCCCAGATCAGGACATTAAATGGCTTGGCTCAAACTCAAAACCGCAGTTGTTGGCTAATCGCACGTTTTACTTTCAGGACATGATACAGCTGTAGGATTCCAACTGTCTACTGTTGTTCCCGTAAAATCCTTAGTCTAAGGGATTCAAGTTAAACCATGTCCCGTCTGACAATACATCGATTGAACGGTTGAACAAACCGTATTAGCCACGTTTTTCGTGTGGGACTGACCCCAAGCTGATACTGCAGCTGTTTGACCTGCTGCAGACTGTCCAGGAGCTGCTGCTGGAGGCTCTGCTGTCTCTTGGGTGAGCATGCACTGTAGGACAGCTGGGAGAGGCTGTTTAAGGCATCCTTCAGCTTCCCCACCTCTCTCGACAGGTCGTCAATCTGAAACCCAACAAAATATAACAAAGTATGAAGCTGCGAACAGGAAGAAGCATACCTGTCTAAACAGACCATGGCATTAGCCCTAATGATGGTAAGAAACAGAGTAAACCTCTGACAAACAGACCTTCTTATTCTTCTCTCTCTCGGAGCTGACGTGACTTTCTACCAGTTTCTTCAGCTGAGCGACGGCGTCCTGGGCCTCTCTGAGCTTAGTGTTCAGTGTGTGGTTCTCCTTCTCCCGACTGATGGCCAGCTCCTGCAGGGCCTCCCTCTCACTCCTCCCCTCTTTCAGCTCCTGCCACGCGGCAGCCGCCTCCAGAGCCATCTCGTCCTGCTTCCTCAGGGCCCCCTGGAGGAGCTGCGTCAGGTGGCCCACCTCCGTCTCCAGGCCTTCTCTCGTCCGCTCGTGCTCCAGCCGCGATACGGAGTCGTCCGGCGTGCGGTCCTTCTCCACCGTCAGTCGGTTCTGTAGGGCGTCTACCTGCAACGTCCTCTGGGACAACTGTTGTCTCAGAGCCTCTGCCTGGCTCTCCAAGTCCTTGATGGCACTGCCCAGAGAGGAAACCACCTGGGTGTGGTCGGCTAACGCCACGGAGCCCTGCGCCTGAGACTCCGCCTCGAGCTTCAGCTGTGCAATCTCCTCCAGGGAGGAGGAGTACTTGCTCTGCGCATCAGCGAGAAGCCGCTGCAGCTCCTCCGCTCTGCTCCTGAGATGCTCCTGCTCCTTATCCGGGACGGCTCCAGGGCTGCTGGTCTTTGACCTGACCTCCAGGGCCTCCTCCAGCTGGTTTCTGGTGATGCTCAGTTCACTCTTGGCCTCGCTGTAGGATTTGGAGAGCTCCAGCAGGCGGCGCTGCATCCCATCAATCACACTCCCAAGCTCGCCCTTCATCTCATCGAAGTCTTTAGCGGCAGCCTCCACAGGCACAGTCCCCCTCAGGGCTTCCTGCAGCATCCGGATCTCCTCCTGTGCCTCCTTGTACCGGTTCACCAGAAGGTTCTTTTCATGATGACTGCTGTCCTCTGCTGCCTTCAGCCTGGCCTCCAGCTCCCTGATCCGGCAAGCGTCTCGCTCCCTCTGCTGCTCTGCCTGGGTCAGCAGGGACCTGAGTTCTGTCACTTCCTGCTCCATGCACCTTCTCAGTGTCTGAAGCTCCTGTTCAGCCATTTCGCTTCTTTCACCACTTCCTCTTTTGATCTGAGCCCTGAGGGCCAGCACCTCCTCTCTGGCCTGGTGGTGGTTCTCCTGTGTCTCTGTCAGCTTGGCCTGGAGCTCTGCCAGACTCTCCAGCAACACCTCATCCTCCCCCCCGGTCTCCTTCCCCTGAACAGGTTTCAGTCTGGCATGGAGTGTGAGGTTCTCCTTCCGTGTCTCCTGCAGTTTGGACTGGACACTACCGAGGGTCTCCCTCAGCAGCCGGATCTCCTCCTCCCCGCCATACTTCCCCTCCCCCTCAAAGTCTTCGTTGTCCTGTCTCAGGGAGCTCCTGCCAAGCACAAACATGTCCTCCTCATCGGCGCCCTGGGGCTGAAGCGCTGCCTCGCTGGGAGACTCGTTGGTGGTGTGGAAGGAGGAGTTAGAGTTCATACTGTCCGGACGAGATGTCTCCTCCTGGCTACACTCACCACCTTGGGGAGACGGACGCTTCTACAGATGGAGAGAGATGGGGCAAAGGAGGGAGATGGAGTGAGGGAGGAAGAGGGTGAGATGGAGGAAGAGAGAAAGAGGGAAGGAGATGGAGAGTGAGGGAAGGAGGGAAGGAGGGAGGGAGGGATGGAGGGAAAAGGAGATGAGAGGAAGGGAGATGGTGGGGGAGTGAAATAAAGAGGAAGAGATGGGGGAAGGAGAGAGGAAGATGAGAGAGGAAGGGAGATGGAGGGAGGGTGAGAGGGAGGAGGGAAAGAGGGAGGGAGATAGAGGGAGATGGAGAGAGTGAGATGAGAGAGGGGGGAGGGAGATGAGTAAACCACAATCATTCTAATCTGATAAAGTGGATGGCTCTTGAGTGTTAATTCTACCCTACAAAAGGTATGTACCTGTGACTAATTATAGTAAACAAAACAAAAGAAGGTTATTAAACCTGGCAGTTTTAAAACCATGAGAAAATACCTATTTTTGCCCACCGGAATAACATGCTGTTTTGTTTGACAGCTTACCTTCAGTATCTGGGCTAACTGCTGGTTCTCCAGAGACAGAGCTGTAATCTTGGCTTGCAGGGCCTCAACCAAAGCTGAGTCTACCTTCCCATTGTCGCCCGCCTGTGTCGACACAATTATAAATTTAGCATGCAGAAGTGGGGACCACCAAGGAAGGTCAAGTGTTTGTTGAGTCCATGGGACTTAACACTTCAAGTAGAATGTCTGAAGTGAAAGTCGTAAAATGTGTCCGAAATTCAAACTTGCACTGTTGAGTTTAACTCTGGTCCTGAAACAGAAAAGATGACTGGGTGGGATGTTTTTGAGCTGCTTCTGAGAGAGACTGGCCAGGAGCAGCCTGGCTCCTCTACCTGGACACAGGCTAAATAAATGTGGTCCAGAAAAGCAGATAGAGGAAAGAAAAACAAGTGGCCTGGGATCAAAGTAATATTAAAGACCAGGCCTGCTTTATCTGAAACTAGCCTTTGGCTCTGGCTCGCTCACAGTCACAGAGCGGTCCACAATCTGCTTCAGATCATCAACACTCTTCCGGAGCTTGCGCTTCTCCTCCCGCAGCTTCTCCACCTCGTCTCTCAGAGACACGCTCTTCAGCTCCTCCTCCTATGAGAGGGAGGCAGGACGCGATCAATACGTCGGAAATGAACAGTCATGGAAGGAGAATGCCCAACAAACCGATCCGCTCAACACAAAAATAACGAAAAAGAGCTGTCGTTTCAACAATTTCTATGAACAAAGATGCTTGGTGTATGTGCATGTATGTGCATGTACCGTGTAATTAAATACTTTAGATCCACAACTTTTACTGGAGACTGGAGTTTCATTTGGGGTCATGTACTCAGGAGAGTTGAAGCTAGACATCTGCTAGACAGATTGGAAACACAAAACACAAATGAAATAAATCCGTGTTTACTTGAGTGCTCTGTCTTATAGAGACATCAGCAATAGTTAAATGCATGAAGATCAGAGAAGACACCCCACGCGGCCACACTGAAGACATTCCACGTATAAACACAGCAGATGTTACGGACAGCCACAGTGGGAGTATAGTGAAGGGTTGTGTCGGACACGAACAGAGCTGAGGCTCATTTCAAACCAACAGAAAGGACCAACAACTGACAGGAAGACATACAGACTGACTGACGAGCAGACAGACGGAGAGAGACATGCCTTTACCTGCAGAGGGCTAATGGGAGGCGGGGGCGCTTTCCGCTTTTTGGGGGTTGTGCTTCGATCGCCATCTAACCTAGCCACCTGATCATGCTGATGTGAGTGAAGGAGTGGGAAGGAAGGAGAACCAAAACAGGAGACCGGTCCAGCATTTTTAGTCAGGTTAGTTTGTGAAAGAGAAGAATCGTCAAACATTCAGAGGACGGGGTTCGAATACAGATCTCTTTGGCATGTGTTGAGATTCATGCTTTTCTTGTACACGCTGTTTAAGATGTTTTTCATAAGGAACGTAAGGATCTATCGTCTCATTTAAGTTAAGATGCGGTTGTAAGTAATCATTGTAAGTTACCACATCGGTATATGATGTTAATGCGTGTAGTTTCAATGAGCGGGGAAAATTGATTGGCGTTTGGAAAGTTCGAAAGAAGATAGTAAGGAGAGGACAAACGTAACTTACCTGAGGCGTTTTCGGGGACTTAGGGGTGTCTATGCATAGGGAAATGAGCGAAAAAACGACATTCAACACAGAGCCTGAAGAGGGCAGTATTGGGTAAGTTCTGCATGAATGGCAAAGTGAAAAGTAGCATTTCAAAGCTTCACTACAAAGGTCAATTGTATTTCTTTGCCGATAAAGAAGGAAATGAGAGAAATTCTGAATAATATTATTACCTTGTACTCTCATGAATTTTATAGTGAGGCCAAAATGACCAGTCTTCACGTTACCACCAACAATTATTAATATACTGTACAACACATGAGAAGGATTTTATGTTTTAACTTTTAAACCTTCCAACTACATTTCAATGGGTAACAAAGCCTAAATGAGTCTGTTACATCACACCAACGTCTCCATCAGTACAAAAACACGGTTCTCCTCTCACCTGAGTCTAAGTGGGCCTTGTGAAGAGCGGCAGTGAGGACGGCCCTGACCTCACTGCTGCCGGACAGCCTGGCGTAGTGAAGGACGTCATGACCCAAAGAATCCACAGCATGTAGGTCCGCTCCCCTCTGGACCAGAACCTCCACTACAGACACGCTGCTACTCTCACTGGCCAGCATTACCGCAGTTCTGCGTCCCAGTCAGGAAAGACCAGCATCGTTATCACCGTTCGTGTCACAACAGTCATCACCGTCACCACCGGCATCACCCATGTGACGAGCCTCGAGGAGTTGGCGTAATGACCAGATGACATCGTGTAGAGGTAGGAGCGTGCGGTCTGACGGATGACTCCGTTCCTACCTGCCGTTTTTATCACGCGCGTTGACGTCGGCTCCCGAGTCCAGCAGGCTGCTGCAGATCTCGGCGTGGGCATGTCTGGCAGACAGCAGTAGGGGGCTGAGGCCGTCCTACAGGACACACAGGTTAAAGCGTACCACGCTCGGTGTGTTCGAGAGGCTTGGTACTAGTAACGATGAACTACAAATCCCAATTCAAACGAAGAAGCCATTGGAATGTAAGCTCTGCTTAAAGCTGTTATACAATACATGTATAGAGCAATGTTGGGTCTGCTCAGTGACATCATACCAGGACCAGGCACGGTACAAAAAAGTATATTTTAAATAGAACATATTATGACATCTTGTGAACTGTTAACAAAACTACAGAGTAGTCATTCCCATCAATTATGTGCAGCAACATTATAAACAACACAGCTTTAAGGGCCCAATCCCAATGTCCCCCCTAAACCCTCACAGACTTAATTGACGTCACCTGGAAAGTGATTGAGTGCAAGAGGCTGCAAGGGCTCAACATGCTCCTGGATCAAGTCTGATGAAAGCATATTTGAAATTAACAACCTAAACATAGTTCTGGTTATATGAACGAACAAATCAGTGAACTTTGTGTTTATACTTACATATTAACCTACTTTTTGAAACATGCTAATGTCAGAAATGTTAAGATTGAAATATAAATCTATTGAGTTAACCATACCACGTTTTAATTTATTTCTTCATATAATTGAATTTCGTATTTCAGCTATGTTTTTAATTTTCTTACAATCAAAACAACTGAGCTACATTTGGGTCCATAGAGCTATAGTATGCAACTGTAACGTGACAAAAATGAAGAACGACATTACCGAAGCCCCAGTCAAAGGCTGATCTATTTGTCTTTTCTGTTGCCAGCCTACTGTAATTTATAGATTTAATAGAAGCATTAGGAGTTCATCCGGACTATGATAAATGTCGAACACCTAGTCCCCCTGGAAGAATGAACGAAATTACTTGAAAAAGATTATTTCATTAAAAAAAAAACGTGCTACGTTAATTACGCTAAATTATTTAAACGTGTTAAATGTTTCAAATTAATTGCCAAGATTAGTGCGTTAACAACCCCAGCCCAAGTTACTACCAAAGTTTAAAAAAACTGAAGGTTTATCAAAAGCAGTCAGCAAATATCTACAGGCCCTTTCCAATTTAAGTCCATCTCTGGTTCACAGAACAATACACACTACTGGGCATTAACTCTTAATACAATTAGGAGGGTAGATGGATTGATGACGTCTCAAAATAGCACCATTCCAGAAAGCTTTCTAAATGGACCAACCACAGTGAGATACCCATGGCTGACAATGAACTTCATCTTATTTCCCTCTAAGTCAGTTTGGCTCAAATGGAAAGACGTGGAGAGATAACATATCCTGACTTGATTGACTGATTTGGCCTTGTCTAGAGGATGTCAACATGGAGAGACTTCTGGCAGTTAACTGTGAAAACACAGAGCTGCTCAACAATATCAGACATTCAGACCACCATATACTATTTAGTGCTCTGATGACCTGTAGTAAATAAAGAGTGCATTATCCATGACCATTCAAGTAAGTGTTCGTACGTCGTTCATAGACGTGTCATTCGGAGATTTGTCGTTCAGAGACGTGTCACTTAGAGACGTGCCGCTCAGAGATGACCCAGTGTGACGCTACTAACATTCGGGCCCTCATGCCTAAATAAAGCCACAGTATGTGATCTGGCTACCAGGGCCCAAGAGGCTAATGTGACCATCTGACATCTCAGCCGTCAGCACCGGTGCACCACAGAGGGCTGCGGTTAGGATCGACATACACACACACACACACACACACGGTTAATCGTTAAGAGGGACCGTCTTGTCATGGCACCGAGGTGCCATCCTGTGTGTCCCATGGGTGCGCCGGCTAGACCGCGGGCGTCCGCTCCTCACCGACGGTGCATATTCAGAAGCCGCCAATCCCCGTCATTGTTTGTCTATGTTGCAGGCCCCGCTATGTTTAAAGAAGATATAAAGGGCATGTGGCATGTCAAGTAACACGTTGGCACGCTGCCACCCAGCCTCTCCGTTAGACCAGATCAAGAATCAGCTCCAGATGTGAGTAAGAGCAGGATCCAGGTTGATGTTCCCACTGCTGCTATAGTGGTGTTGACTGGAAGTAACAGTAAAAGCAAGAATGCGCGTGTCCACTGAATCAGGAATGTAGTGTTTAAAATCGCTTTAGAAACATGTAATCCCTGCTACAATAAGTTAACAGCAGCTAGTACTTATTCATAAGTCTAGTCATTACATTTAAGATAGCAAAAGTTGATTATATTTTACTAGTACTTCTCCAATGGATAATATATAATTTAAGGGGTCTACTAGTAACTGTTTAATGAATACTTAATTCTAAAACAACATGTCACCATTCAAATTTTTACAAGATATGATAACAACTAGATGGGGCCTGTACTGGGTTATGCGCTTCAAACATCAACTATTAACTTTTGAATAGTTCCCCTTCAAATTCTCACTAGCCATAACGAATTAGTTCCCCTTCGAATTCTCACTAGTCGTAACTAAATAATTTGATTTTTTTAAGGTGCAATTTGGGTTAAGTGCCATGCTTAATGGCAGAACAGATGTCTCTGTTGTAGATGTGAAAAAACCACTCTTCACTGACTGGCCCATCACTCTTACCACTAGAATAGCTGTTGTGTGTTCTCATTAATGACTACAATCAATATTTAACTATTTCCCATCTTAATACAACTAATCACTACTAAATGGGAAGGAAGGACATCCGGGGGACATATGGACCCAGCAATGTGAGTGAATTAACCGCTCTATTGTCTCTGACCTATTTTGTCCCCCTCAGGTTGGGAATCCACCAGGTTTGGGGGTTACCTTTTGAGCAGAAATGAGGAGATGCTGATGTAACCCCCAGCAAAGAGGAACAGCCAACACAACCATTTTGAGTAGTGCTAACCATATTCATGTATAGGACTAGCACAGAATAGTCATTATTCACTTATACCTTTCTTTAGCCATTATGCTTTTCTTTTGGTTTTGTTTATGACGGAACTTGCAAAACTAAGAAAACAGTAAAAGCGTATTCATGGATGTAAAACTTGTAAAACCTTTACTAGTTACTAGTAATGGTTACAACAGTTACTAGGATCTAGTGAATAAGTACTAGCTGCTTTTAACCACCATGTTAAGGACATGCTCTGTGAAGTTAACAAAAGATTACATGACACAGCTGCCAGACTCTGTGTTGCCCAATCTGAACAGCATGATCTTCCCACGCAAAGCTAAAGTACTGCCCTTCAGATGGCCTAAAAGAACATTTATATCTGATGGATAGACCCTGAAGTGAAGAACAGCCATGAGATTGTTCTTGAAGACAATTAGGATTGCTGCAATGTCACTCAGCAGAGACACACAAGATTTATCTTTTGTGTTTATCGTCCAGACAGGAGGACAAGCTGGCGGTAACGAAGACGTATCCACAGGCTTTGAGAGGAGCAAGATCGTGGCGGCCTTAAATGCTCTCCCTGGTGCGTGACTCCCTCGCCGGCCCCCCAGGCCAGGAAGTGTTGACAAAAACCCACAGCTGGACTGAAGAGGGTTGGCTGTTCCAACGAAAGCTAGCATCTTCATTTGAGCCAATCTGACTTATTGGTATGCGGATTGAAACTGCTATCTAGTCCCATGTATTATTTTATCTCAGGCAGCCCATAAGGCAAAGGTGCCGGCTAATGCAGGATTTCAGAAACGTCTGTCATCCTTACTTAATTGAACAATTAAGTATGGATGACAATAGACATAACCCTTACCCTGAGTGAAGTAAGCATGCCTGCATGTATGATTCTTAGGGCCTGAATCTGAGATTTTGATCATTGGTTATTGCCAAGTTACACATTCTTAAACATCTATCCCGTAGTAGACTGGAAGTATGTGACTGAAGCAGAAGCCCTGGAAAAGGCACTCTTAAAACGCCCAAACTGCTCTTTATACGACCCCCGTGCTGCAATGAATGGAATTGGAAATAACATGGGCTTTTTTACGAGGTTGAGTGTGTGAGCCAGTTGTGTACATGTTAGCAAAGCTGGCAGGAAGGAGACGGACATGTTGTACAGCCGAGGTAGAGTCACGCCTCCCAAAGTGGGGAAAAAACAACAGCGAACTGAAAGGAACCACAGACATGTAACCTCTCTAGTGAAGACCACAAGCCTGAGGCTCTGCAGCCCAACTACCCAAGAAATACTGCCTCTCACACACAACGAACCCCGACACACGCTACCATCGTTTCATTTATATGAATGAAACGTGTTGACGGATTTGTATCAGAGATACATGTAACTGGCGTTTCTCGCAAGTCACCTTCTGAGGTGACGTGCTCAATGTCTATCGGAATTGAAAGACCGGTGATATAAGAAAACTGGTTCTGTAGACCCTCCAAGCTTCATGAACAGAACTATAAATTATAGCAGTTGGGAAGCCAATAAAATCATCTCTGACAACAACACTGACAAAACAACAACACTGACTAAACAATTCCCCTATCATCAGCCACTGCACTTGCTCGACTGAGAGTGCCAAGCTAGTCACCATGTAAATATCATTGTCAGGGTTTATATGCTTTCAAGGTCAGGGTCTGTCCACGGCCAGGATATTGGCCTAACGATGCAGCAAGAGGTGTCTTGCGCTAGTGTGAATAAAAAAATATATTTTCCTATTATCCTATTATGTTAAGGTAAGGTAAAGAAAATTGTTTTCACAACAAATCATGTACCTCCCCATTTAAAAAAAACTTTTAGATGCTTTGCAAAACTCAAATGAGGACAGAATGCAACGATGTGCATATCATTTAAACCCTATATTCAATAGAAAATAGTACAATAGTACAAATGAAATGTTATAACTGAGACATGTTATTAAACTGCACTCCACACTCAGAGGTTCCCAAACCATTTCAGCTATGAATAAACGAAGCCCCACACACTGGGAACCCCTGCTGTATCTGAATGAATGCCATACATACCTTGTCCTGGATGTTCACTGGACACTTGTGCTCACATAAAGCTTGGACAATCACGACGCCTCCACTGGCAGCTGAGATGAAAAAAAAGACAACCAATCGAAAGCCTTAGATGTCTTGCCGGCCACGGTAATATATGACAATAATGAAAAATTCCTTGGTAGCCTATTGACGTAAAAAGTCATGATAAACATCTCCCACAGTCCCCATGCAGTACTGCTATGTGATTCACATTGCCCTTGTTACTGTAGTCTTTCATCCTTGCCTGATAAAACGGTGTGCTGATTGAAAGCTCTCTGAAATGTTTGTATGGCCCACTGTGTCTCCGGTATCACAAACCCCAACAATTGGAACCACACTCATAATGAGTATCTGTCCCTCTAAGTGGCCTGTTGTTAGAGTTGAGTCATGGTCAGTGCACTGCTTTATCAACAGTACACCTACACATTCCATATCTAACCTGCTGTTACAAGAATTTTCAATTATGGGAAAAAATTCCAATAAAGTGCACCTAAAATGAGAAACCAACTTCTGTGCTTTGAAACAGTGTATCTGACAAATGTCAGACACACGGTACGTATTCTATTCTCAAAATGAACTATGAAAGGTCATTTTGGTCTTAGAACCAGCTGAAGAATAATTGTGCCTCATTGCAAATGTTTGGTTTAAATTACAAACGTAAACAATTCATGCCCACACTAGAAATCATCCCAGTGACGACACAATAATGTCTAATATTTTCTCTATACTTACAGTAGCTAGCTAACACATTGTTAGATATCCCTCGATACAGTGATGCAAGACAAATATATATCCCACGCCAGGTGGGTGAGGTAGGCGGGTGAGATGGATGGCCAGGTTAATGGATGGATGGCTAGGTTAATGGATGAATGGCCAGGTTAATGGATGGACGGCCAGGTTAATGGATGGATTGCCAGATTATTGATAGCCAGGTTAATGGATGGACGGCCAGGTTAATGGATGACCAGGTTAATGGATGGACGGCCAGATTAATGGATGGACGGCCAGGTTAATGGATGGATTGCCAGATTATTGATAGCCAGGTTAATGGATGGACGGTCAGGTTAATGGATGGCCAGGTTAATGGATGGCCAGGTTAATGGATGGACGGCCAGGTTAATGGATGGACGGCCAGGTTAATGGATGGATTGCCAGATTATTGATAGCCAGGTTAATGGATGGACGGTCAGGTTAATGGATGGCCAGGTTAATGGATGGCCAGGTTAATGGATGGACGGCCAGGTTAATGGATGGACGGCCAGGTTAATGGATGGCCAGGTTAATGGATGGACGGCCAGGTTAATGGATGGACGGCCAAATTAATGGATGGACGGCCAGATTAATGGATGGCCAAGTTAATGGATGGAAGGCCAGATTAATGGATGGCCAAGTTAATGGATGGACGGCCAGATTAATGGATGGCCAGGTTAATGGATGGACGGCCAGGTTAATGGATGGACAGCCAGGTTAATGGATGGATGACCAAGTCAATGGATGAATGGCCAGGTTAATGGATGGATGGCCAAGTTAATGGATGCATGGCCAGGTTAATGGATGAATGGCCAAGGTAATGGACGGATGGTTAAGACGGCTACTGGATCAGGTAGAGTTAAGTGAAGAAAATACATATAGCATATATACATTCACTGAAATGAGAATGTATATAACAAGAATGTGTACCACATTCTATGAAAGACATTACTAGTTTGATTGTTATAATCAGCAAGTCTCCCGGTAGAAATCCACTATATAACTAAACATCTCATTTTCAATTTATATCGTATAGACTAGAGGACTTTGATAAATGATCAGTGTTGAACATCTTTCCTGAGACTAGTGGGCTGGATGGCCCTTGTGGAGGTGGGTGGAATTCTATCCAAACCATTCACTCGGCTGTAATACCTGAAGGCTGCTCTGCCAAATTCAAGCGAGACAGAGAAAATACTCATTGCCCAGAGCTGATACCTACAGATGTATTAAAGTTTCATAATTTTTCCAAGGCTTTACAGAGCTTTTATGCATGTCTTACGATCAAGTTCTTTCTAAAAAAAGTCTTACCTGCGTGGTGAAGAGCTGTCTTCCCTGAGCCATCCAGAGCATGCAGCACACATTTGCTCTGGAGGAAAAGCACAGGTATAGGTCAAAATCTATATATAAAATGTTTTCAGCACCCGTCAATGATCTGAAAAATTGGTCATAGATGCATGTCTGCCGTTTTTGAGAAACCTTTCACATAGAGTTAATGTGAGCACCCTTGCATCAGATTTACGACAATGCGTCATGTCAATTTGTATGGTCAAGTGGTTTGACCGGCCATTTATTTTGTTCAGCTGATCAAACTCAGCTTGAAAGGGAACATACATAAAGGCCGGACAGAAATAGGAATAGGCTTTAGAAGATTATTACTACTTTAATACGGGTCCCAAAAAAGCAAGATCCATTCTATGCTTTCTGAAAGAATTAATTGTTCCGTGCTGGCCAGGAGACAGGAGACATGTGCAGAGTCTTTGATAAATCCATATTTATTCTGCGCTTCAACAGAACAATAACTCAAAACAAGGCAAAAGTTGAAACTGGATGAATGAACAAACAAATAAACAAACAAACAAACAAACGCAACGCACCGCTGGCCACAACATAGGCATAATGTTCAAACAATAATCCACACTGTGTGGGAAAATACATGGACCTTAAGTAGGCTCCCCAATCAGAGACAACTGATAACAGCTGTCTCCAATTGGGGAGCACTAACCATCACTGTAGAGGTGCCTAGATGCAGGACGTGACATGAATAATATTATTAAGTAGATAAATCCATACTCATAAGAAAGATCCAAAGTGTTATCTTGTATGTGCAAATAACATCATGCCCATATATGGTCAGACCAGAATCCATAATTGGCTCAAACCAGAACACATACATGACTCAAACCAGCCGCTAAATTGTATATAGTATATTTAAATATGTACCTTTTAATCTTCTCTCTCAACACTGTGTTTGCTACAGTCTCTGCCATGTAAGCAAAAAATCATGGGTTTTGACGTTATTTTTTTTTAATCAAGGTTTTTTAGGGTTTGGCCTCATCTGAATTGCAGCAAGCCTGGATTCGGACTTAAAAAAGCCTAGACCATGCAGGACTTTCAGGCCTGATCAGAACACATTTGAATTACACTCACAACTTCTTTTATTAGTATATATTTTACTATATTTGAAACAACAACAATTAACGGATATGATAATGGGTACATTTGATGATGTAGTGGTAACCTATTTGTCTTCTCTGTTCAGAATGTATCCTACGTAGAAACATCTTTTGTTTCAAAGTAGATCTGTATGTACTGTTAGAATATACACACATGAAAATATCAAAAACCTTACAAATTTTCAACTTCAACATAGGCATAACCTATATGAAAATAATAATTAATGACCATTCTTTTTCCCTTTTCTTATTATTGTAAGGATGCCTGGCGGTGTTCTCCATTGATAATATGTACAGGGTTAGGTTAGCCTAGTGGTGATTCCCCATTGATTATATGTACAGGGTTAGGTTAGCCTAGCGGTGTTCCCCATTGATAATTTGTACAGGGTATGGGTTAGGTTAGCCTAGTGGTGGTTCTCCATTGATAATATATACAGGGTTAGGTTAGCCTAGTGGTGGTTCCCCATTGATAATATGTACAGGGTTAGGTTAGCCTAGTGGTGGTTCCCCATTGATAATATGTACAGGGTTAGGTTAGCCTAGTGGTGGTTCCCCATTGATAATATGTACAGGGTTAGGTTAGCCTAGCGGTGTTCCCCATTGATAATTTGTACAGGGCAAGGGTTAGGTTAGCCTAGTGGTGGTTCCCCATTGATAATTTGTACAGGGTAAGGGTTAGGTTAGCCTAGTGGTGGTTCCCCATTGATAATATGTACAGGGTTAGGTTAGCCTAGTGGTGGTTCCCCATTGATAATATGTACAGGGTTAGGTTAGCCTAGTGGTGGTTACCCATTGATAATATGTACAGGGTTAGGTTAGCCTAGCGGTGTTCCCCACTGATAATATCTACAGGGTTGGGTTAGGTTAGCCTAGTGGTGTTCCCCATTGATAATTTGTACAGGGTATGGGTTAGGTTAGCCTAGTGGTGGTTACCCATTGATAATTTGTACAGGGTTAGGTTAGCCTAGCGGTGTTCCCCATTGATAACATGTACAGGGTTAACCTGTAATGACCATTCGGTTTCCCTATTCTATCCATTTCTATTTTTGTTTTGCCACTGCCGGAGGTTTTAGTTTTGTTTGATAACTTCAGGTGAACGACGGGGCATAGCTGAGTTACCTGTTCCTGTAGTGTACAATTATCTCCTGTCTCGTGGTCGTTTGATTTCAGGCCTCCCGCTTATGTGTCTTAGCTGAACATTCAATTAAAGTACACATCATAGGGCCCAACCCTAACGCCTACATGGATACTTTAGGAGGCGGAGCAGGATTTACATGCATCTCTATTTGGTACGCACAAACACTGTGATGGATGCTGGAGACTGACAGCTTCATAACCAACATTTCAATCACAGCTATGACGTGTTATAGTTACGCTTAATATCTGGGTTTAACAAAACAACGGTTGCGTGACTGAACTTGTCCCATTAGATCCAGTTCAGTCATGAAGGTCCTATTAGGGCATTGAGGAGAGAGAGGTGAGCATGGGAATGTTCAGAAGATGCACAGGGACCAATCGGATGATCACCAGACGGAACACCGCCAGATATCACACACTTCTCAACACAACAATGTTAACGGTCTGTGAGTTAACACAGTTTCACAAAGGGATTCATGAACAAGCACGACCGTCTCCCGTGCATAGACATTACCTCCCAAAAAGTACTGCCGGTGAAACATAAACAAAGCAACAGCCAAATCATGAGCTTCGACTGATACAGCCAATGAATGGAGTTTCCATGAATAAGTTCTGCATTAATAATTCAGTAGCTTCATCTTACCTGTATGAGCTTTCTGACACACTCCTGGTGGTTGTTTTTGGCAGCAAGGTGTAAAGCACTAAAACCTGAGAAATGAAGACATTCCACTAAGATTTCTTACTTCGCCGGCCAGTACATATTTGGAAGCACTAGCATCATTACTCTAAAAAATGTTCTGGGCTGATTAGCTCTACAGGGATTATTCACTTACAATTAAGTTTGTTCAGGACATATTCAAGTTAAGAAAATATCTCCGCTTTAAAATGTTATTGTAAGTCTTTGGGCAGGCACATTACAAGCCATGGTCACACTGTATTTGTGTAGGTAGATGCTCTACCGATGTTTATACAATCAACCAATTATTAAAAACAAAGTAAATGTTTGTTAGGGCTAAGGGAAGGTTAAGAAATAACTGTTAGTGTAAAAGTTAAATGGTTATGGTTATGGTTAATAGATAGTTAGGCAAATTGACATTTCGTTGATAGCCTGCAGATCTGCAGTCTGTTCTATCCAAATATAGTGTTACCCAATGTATTACACAGACTGGTATTCATGAATAAAGTGTTTTCCGAAAATAGTCCACTAACCTGAGGCGTCGATGACCGATGTGTCCACTCCATGCGCCAGGATGACTGACAGACACTCAGCCTGTCCACGGGTAGCAGCCATGTGGAGACTTCATGGTGAGGAATGGGACAGAACAGGATGTTCAGACACACAGTTGAAGGATTTAACAGAAAACACTTCCTTCACTCCTAGTAAACAAACCCCCAAAATTCCCTCAACAGAAATCCTGCAAGGGTAAACGCAACAACTCAATCTCCAGCAAGGTGCTCTGTCTTGATGATTGTCACTGGTATCTGATTCTTCAAGTTGTAAACATCAACAGAAGGTTAAGTGGTCTGGCGACACTTGAATTCAGTGCTACAGACTTTAAAGTATCCGCTAACCTATTGATTATGTTAAAAAGCTTTTGCTTTTATGTGTGTTGTTGAACTGGGTCAGTACTCGGCAGTGGATTGATTAGCGCTGCTGTAGGCCATCACGCGGACCAACCAAGCTAAAACACACACTGAAAGCTAACACAGACAGCCGGATGTCCTGCAGGCTCACTCCATGTAGGAACACAACCACTGGCCAATTACCTCTGCTACGGAGGATGTCATCCTCACAAGTCTTACAACGAACTTGATCGAAACAAGAATATAATATTCACTAGAATGAACACATTCTAGCACAGGATATTATATAGTACTTCAACTGATCCAAGAATGTGTAAGAAAAATGATTAAGTATTCAAACCGAGTCTTTATCGAAGTGCTTTAGCCACCATTAATTCAATTCTTGTGTGAAAGGTTTTAACTTGAATCGGAGGAGATAACAAGACCATTTCTTCAAAACTGTCACTTTTTTAATGAACATGGATTATCTGTAATACAGAGATAAGCATGTGTTTAAATAAGGTTTCTAGACCTAGAATTTAATTGACCTTTCAGAGTGTATCCGCTCTAATGCATTACCTTCAGATTGGAAAGCATTGATCAAAAACACTCGCCTGACACTGTGGTTTAAGTGTTGGGTGATTGGGGACGAACAAAAACAAAGATAGAGACGCCTAGAGGGCATCCCTGAAATCAGGCCCTGACGCTGTCCTGCCGTGGGCGATGTAAGGGCGCAAGACAACTGTGTTTGTGGTGGTGTGTCTGCACTAATAGTCATTACAAATCTTGTGCTTTCACACACTAGTGGTTTCCGTCCATTCCAGTAACTAAGGCAATGACACATCTGTCCGTCAGAGATGTAAACAACGGCCTCTTCGTCCGGGTGACGGCCTGTGAGCCCCCCCCACCCAGCCCACGAAAAGTAAATCCCTTAACATATTTAGGTCAGTGGTGTTGTCTTTCCCTGGTCTCTGGCAGCATAGCAGTCAGGAAAAAAAGGTCAAACATTAACGCTGCCCCTCTGCATTATCTAGCCTGGTTGGGAAAGTGGGGGCCAGGCTGACATGTCCCATTATCTAGCCTGGTTGGGAAGAGGGGTTGGCAAGGCTGACATGTCCCTTCAGAGCCTATAGAAACCAGGACAATGTCAGGACACAATAAAGCTTTGTGCTTATTGGGAGCATGTTAAACACACAAAGAAGATCCCTTTACACAATATCAATTAGATTATTTTCAATAGGCTATCGGTAAAAGGCCAGGGATCCTGGCAGGTCCGTACACATGAGCCAACATACCAGAAGAGCACTGGTATTCCACAAGACATTTTTGTCTCGGCTTTGGTAAAAGCTGTGTGTGGTGATTTTTTATGAATCATTAGCTTAAAGCTGTGCGTGGTATGCATTTTATGAATTCTTAGCTCACCAATGTAATCTCCCCATCAAGAGTAACAATAGATTCCATTTAGGCTTCAGCACAAATTCATTTTGGCACAGGCGATTGAGCAAAGAACAACCCTACATTGTAAAAAGTTGAAAAAGAGAAGAAAGCAATACATGATTTGTGCAGACAAAACCTAAACCTTATCTGAATCCACATGACCGATTTCTCCTTCAACAAGTCATCTCGTTACCTTCTCCACTAGTGACAGGAGCTATGGTCTACTGCGTTGAATGGTTGCCTGGGGACAATCCCATCATTATTGCTATGGTAGATGTGTAACCATAGAACTGTAAGGGAATATCAAAGGACTGCATGCTCCACTGAAACAGCGTGGAGAAATAGTGGCAGAAATAGGATGAATTTATCCTACGGACCATACCACACTCCCAAGTTACCCTTAATTCAGTTTGTATAACCCACGTCCTAAATCTCCAAGCTGTTCCGATCGCCCGTCTCTAATCAGCGTGTGACCTGAGTCCGACCCGTACACCTGGACACTCACGCTGACTTGCCCTCATGGTCCAGTTTGATGGCGCTGGCTCCTTTCTTGCTGAGGAGGGCAGACACCTTCTCCACCTCCCCATGTTCCACGGCTGCCAGGAGGCGCTCATCGTTTTTGCTCCATTCATGGGCCTGGGCGGGAGAGAAGGATACAACGTCACAGAAGTCAGTGTGCCGATTACCGCAACACTCAGGGATAAACATCCGGACCAGCTAAAACCGAAGCCCCCTACCCAATGTAGACAATTAGCAGAAAAGATAAGTGACGTCATGGCTGTCGGACGGTTTAACACTGCAGTAAAGCTACCCAAAATCAGCCCGTGAACGGGGCCAGCCTTGTCGCTCCAGTAGCCTGGACTCTAGAAGGTGATTATCCCATTTAGGCTTAATGCTTAAGTAGGGAACTCCCCATTACATAACCTGAGAAGCCCAGTCCCATTGTGGCTTAGGCATTAGGCCTGCTGCACCAGGAGGCCGTTTCCACACCAGCCACACAACATTGTTTCAACCTATTTGTAGCCATGAAGAACATGGCGTCACATTCAGATCGTAATGGTTAGAACTATCACTTTTTGCTTGCATGAATCCATGCGATCCCATTACTGTGATAATATAGCGTTCACAGGGAGCCAGCATCCCCCTGGTCCTGAATGATTAAATCAATTCCTCAAATAAAAGCTTGTCTGCAGAGATTTGTAAGGGCATTTTTACCAGTGCCCAGGAATGGCTGAAATGCGCTCAAGAAGTGACTAATGTCCTAAAACTGGGAGGGTTGTTTTTCCAACTCAGCTGCAGCCAATTTTTACAACGAATCGCCCTCATTTGTAATCCTGCCTGACTGACAAGATAGTGGAACCATGTGTTCCATGGGAGAAAACACCACAATGACACAATGAGTCTCTACAAACGTGGGACTTCCCTAGTCCCAAACCTTAAATGAAACACAACCTTAAAAGAACGTATTCCTCATCCTGAATCTAACATTAACCCGGGCCAATTATATCCGTTCCTTACAACTGAGAAGGGTTACTCTACTTGCAAAGACTTCTGGTTCTCATATGTATAGTAATGCAGGCAAATGAAAAGACACACAACACCCCCAGACCCCCCCTCCCTCCCCCCACACACAAAGGAGGAGGAGGAGGATGTCGTCGATACATCAGAGTGAGGAATGGGAGAGTCTATGTTCAAGAGGAGAACTATCCATCAGTCTGACACTCAGCCTCCTTAACACAGAGAAATCCCAGCGAGGAATCTGCCTGGTGGAGAGGTGACAACGTCCTGCAGGCTCAGGCCACAGTGCTCCGGCTCACACCACGCCCGGTGGAGAGGTGACAACGTCCCGCAGGCTCTGGCCACAGTGCTCTGGCTCACACCACGCCCGGTGGAGAGGTGACAACGGCCTGCAGGCTCGGGCCACAGTGCTCCGGCTCACACCATGCCCGGTGGAGAGGTGACAACGTCCTGCAGGCTCGGGCCACAGTGCTCCAGCTCTGCCGAACAGAGCTGCAGGAAGAGCGGAGGGGTCCGACACTCTTCCTGATATTTCTAATTGACCCCAAACTTCTGTACAGCATTGCAACGTATAGTTTACTTTATACATTTATATGTTTTGTGGTTTTACAGAGACCATTTGCACCACCCAATGCAAGGCCTAATGGCCAGCGAACCCGCTGTACCGGTATTTTGGAAATGTTGTAACCGGAGACGACTCACAGACAGTCCAGGAAAAACAAACGTTACCCCAACCGCACACCAGTAACATGCACTGTTCTGACCCGCTACAGTAGGCTAGGACACACAACGTAATCAAGCTAAACATTGGCCGACAAACACATGCGTGGTTGGTTTCTAACTTTCCATACATGGCAACAGAAGGCAACTGACTTTAGATGGGTTATCTTTGATCATCTCAGGCCAGTCTCTCTTATAGCATTAGATAAGACAAAACTAGTGGCAGCAATAGTGAACGCTTGTTTCAGGCCGGACCATCTCTAGCTATAAGCCATGGTTGAGTGGTGAAGAGGGCATTCCGTCAGGACGATCTGAAACAAGTGTTATACAGAGATAAATCCTCTTAGAAATCTAATCTGAAGGCAATTGCTGTGATCTGTAGATGATGAACTCAAACCTGACAAAAGGCTCTTTTCTCCAAAGACTGTCATATTAAAACAAATTGTGGACAGAAGAAACCATCCTGGAATACAGTTTCCATGAAAGAGTGTACATAGTCTGCAACAATGCTTAGGTATGCAGTCCAAGTCAAAGTGAATGGCAGGACCGGAGGTTTCCCAGGAGAACATGGCCCAAAGCATCACACTGCCTCCGCCTGCCTTCTTCCCATAGTGCATCCTGGTGCCATGTGTTTTCCAGGTAAGCCACACACATGCACTGGACATCCACGTGATGTAGAAGAAAACATGATTCATCAGACCACCTTCTTCCATTGCTCAGTGATCCAACAGCAAAGCATTGTGT